>LBNU01022291.1:0-23012 GCA_014162995.1 Artemisia annua | reverse complement strand
TTTTTTTTTTTTTTTTTTTTTTTTTTTTTTTTTTTTTTTTTTTTTTTTTTTTTTTTTTTTTTTTTTTTTTTTTTTCATAATCGCAAAAATTAGGTCAAACAAAGCGTACTTTTAAGATGTTAGGTAATCGTGCGAATATTCTCCCTTAGTATTGAAAGAAACTTTTGTGGTATGGTGTCGCAATTCTTTATCCAAGTACAAAAAACTTTAGTTTGTTTTCTTGAGTACGTGTACATCTAAACAAACTTGACTACGACAACATTACATTTGTTTTATAAATGAATTTCATAGACTAGCGAAAATCATTTGTGAAATAAGACTGTTGTTTGCCAAAATCCTTTTTTGTTTTGCATTCATTCATAAAGGTCCATTGTTTGATAAACATTACCTTAATTAATTTTTAATATTTTCTTACGCGTTGTTTGTGTCCAACTATGTCAAGAAAATGTTGCCCTTTCAGTGATCACTTCACACTTTGTCCCCGTTCCATCAAAATCTGGAAGCTAATTTAGCCACTCCAGTGACTTTATATCATATAATAGTAAACAAATTTTAGAGTAAATTGCAAGAATCGTCTTTGTGGTTTGGTCAAATTGCATGTTGAGTCTCTATCATTTTGAAAGTATAGCGAACGTCCTTGAAGAACTTTAGACTATATATTCTGCCCCTAATCAAAGTTGAAGGACTAAAATACTCTTTTTATTTTTATCAATCATCTTCTTCAACAATAATCTTTAGAAATGTCCATGCTTCTTGTTGATGCATAATCTGGCGCGGGTCGATTCAACGACTCTCCTTGGGCCGTTAGTCGTCTTCTCGAGCCCTCTTAGACCTGTCAACAACGAAAACCCGTTAGGAGTGGACCCGAGGCCGTAGCCCCGGGATCCACCTCCGACGGTCAAGTTAGTCATTGATGCGATGTAGCATATATGAGTGAGGTTTAGCGTAACCTGTTATAATCTGCTGAATAAAGGGATCCCATCCATGTATTTATAAGGCATGGATTAGGGTTTTAGGTGTAGAGTGGGCCGCTGTCGCCGGGCCTAGCCCATTCCTGGCCTAGTCCAGACTATGCGTCTACACTTCTCTTGCCTATACTTGGAGAAATACTTCAAAAACAGCAAAAACAAAAACAACAATCATCTTTAGAAATTAAAAAATAAAATAAAAATACTCTCATTTATTATTGTAATAAACACCATTGATTAAACCTTCTATCTAGCTTGAACCACTAACATCTAACTCGAACTGGAAAAAATAAAAATAAATAAAATGCATGCACACCCAAGCGTTTTCCGAGAACACACACCACCATCAGCATAAATCAAATTAAAAAGCAGTTAAAAATTTTAAAAATACATCAACAACTTCATCTTATTTCTCTTTCACACACAAATAAACACTATAATCTAATCACCATTACATTTTCCTTTCATTCTTTTCATATAAACAAAATATGAAATCCTATTAAGAAAAGATCTTATACTTACCAACCAATTCAGAGTTTTATGGTTTGTGATTATTTGTAGAGGGATTTATGGTATATGTTTATTTGTTAATTAGTTTAAAGATTTAATGTTTGTAACTGGATTGGGAGTTGTATGTACAATAAGAATTTGATGAATAATAATTTAGGTTTTGGATTTTTTTTATTATTTTTTAATTCGAGGTGTTGATGAGATTTAAATCAAATTATATATAAAGTTTAATGTTAAGCATATTTGATTGTAAACATTATTATCTTTTTGTTTCAGGAATTGAAGAATTATGAGTATTAAATATTTGTGTCATCTTGATGTTTTTTATTTTGTATTGAGAGAAATTAATAATTCAAGTGAAAATCCGATGGGGTTGAAGAGGAGGGTTAATGACTAGGACATAGGAAGTTGTGTTAATGATTTTGCTCACATTTATGCTTGTGGTTTAGGCATTCTTTATAAGTTTATTTATTTATTTAGTGTTAAGTTTAGGGTCATTGTTGAAGAAAATGATATGTAAAAGACAAAGAGTATTTTAGTCATTTACTGTTGGCTAGGGACTTAATATGTAGTCTGGAGTTCCTTATAAGAACGTTCGCTGCACTTTCAAAACAATGGGGACTGAACATGCAATTTGGCCAAATCACAAGAACGATCTTTGCAATTTACTCTCAATTTTATATATCACAATACCAAAATATAATAATAAATGAATTTTATATATGACAACTTACCAATATATAATAGTAAACAAGGGAAAATAACCCGCCGCGTTGCGGCGGGGGCATTCATATGTCTCGAACAGATATGTACATCAAACAAAAGTGGATAGATATATTGATATGGTTTGGCTAGTGCCTGTGTGGACCTGCATATATGCACATTACATGGTTTACAAAAGATCGCAATTGTTTTGCCTACCGGCTTTGCAGGTTCATACGTCTATCCTAGATAAGAGGTGTTTACAAAATGTTGCAAGCAGTTTGCCTAACGGTGTTATGCCTGCATTTTTAAGATGGCTAGTGCCTATGTACATAGAGTCATATTTGCCGATAAGTTACTGTACATCATGCTGTCGTTGCTTGGGGTGCTGCGGTGTTCCATTAGTTGTGTTTTGGTTTCTTTGTGGCGTGGCTGGATTCAGGTTCATGGGGTGGTTGCTGTGCTAGTATTGGTTGGAGTGGTTCGTGTTCTTCGATTGTGGTAGTTTGCATAGGGTCTGTTGTTGTTGGCTGTGCAGTCACCGGTGCTGCCTCTTCCATCTGTTGGATCGGTTCTGCTACCGGTGCCAGTTCCAGCGGTGCATGTTCTTCGACGGATGCCGTTTCCACGGTTTCTGTTATTGGTGGGTGTATGTTTATTGGTAATGTTTCTTGTATTTCTTGAGTTGGTATGACTTCTGGTGGAACATTTTGTATGACATCCTCTTCAGAGACCTGTGGGAATAGCTGTCTGTGAACTGATTGAGATGACATACAATACATTAAGATTTTAACCCTAAAATGAGTACCGTTATCCAGCCAGTATAATTTATAAAAAGTATACGTATGTAAACTATTTCAATTAGCTTAGGTCTATAAGCATTATCGAGTGTAGAATCACACTTTCATGTTAGTTTTAATACTTGTGATGGATGCTGTAGCGACTATAACTTTGATGAAACTCGTTGCGCATTTTTAGTTTAGAAGTCCACTAGAATACAATAGAAGTTAGATTCATGGCCAGGGATCCTTACGAACGACGCAAACAATACGGCAATTAGTGCAAGGCCAGTAGTTAATGCCGGCAAGGATGTACATAAGCAGCATTGGCAAGCAAATCTATTGCCAACCTACTAGTGTGTCTAAATAGATAATAATTCGGCGATGATCACTAGTAACGGTGAAAATCGTAACGAAATTTTATTNAAACACCACAACCCTCTCCCGCCATGAATCGCCTCCACCACTTTCCGCCATAGAGCATCTTTTTCAACTGTGAAGCGCCAAGCCCACTTGGCCACTAAGGCCAAATTAACATCAGCCAATTTAGCTATACCCAAGCCTCCATATGCTTTCGTAGTGGTAACCGTCTCCCAAGACACCCAATGCACCTTTTTAACCTCATTAGAACCGGACCAGAGAAAATTCTTCCTCAGTCGGTCCATGTGTTCTAAAACTTTTGCTGGCGCCTTATAAATAGATAAATAATAAATAGGGAGACTAGATAACACCGATTTAATGAGTGTCAATCTACCACCTATAGATAGAGTTTTAGCCTTCCAAGAAGATAGTCTGTTGGGAGACTAGATAACATATAATAGTATTATATCACAACTTACCAACATATATAATAGTAAATGAATTTTATATATCAAAAGTTACCAATATATAATAGTTTTATACTCACAATTTGTTGTTTCTTAAACTTGCTAGTTATGGTAACTGCCAAAACTGTAACCATGTGACAGTATAGCAATAGGATATTTATGCCAAAAATAATTTAAAGCGATGGACAACTTTGACCAAATAATACCCCAATTTAAATTTATATAACTGATTAACAATCCAAATAAAGGTGGGAAAAAATAGAATATGCAATTCAATCCACAAGAGCATGTTTGGCGCACGAACTTATAAGAGCTTATCATAGCATGAGCATTTTTTTTTTTTTTAATTCATTCTGCCGTTCAAAAAAAAGTTATCATTAAAAATAAGTGTCGTTTGACTAACATAGGTTGAAGGAGCATGTAAAAAAAAAAAAAAAAACTACTAAATGGAATGCTAGTTAAACTAACGTTTAGAAAAAAGCTCTGACAACATGCTCCAGCAACCAGCTCCAACAACCTGCTCCAGCGATCTGCTCCAGCTCCTACTAGTGCCAAACATACCCCAAGTATAACGATGATATACTCATAATGGTTAAAACTTTTTATTTTATTTTATTTTATTTTATTTTATGATAACTGTTTTAAGATGTAATGGCATGGATTAGGTTTTTCTAAAGTTGAGATGATCGAACAATTATCAGCTATATTATATATTTACGGTGTGAAATGACATAGTTTTGACTCCTTCAAAAACTACGACGTTTTCCCCAAAAACTACCACACATTCCTATTAAAACTACATCGTTACGAGTCGCTCCAAAACTACCACCCCAACTACGTTGTTTGCCTTTCTCACACAAATAAATAAACAAAAATCTTGAAGCACCTAACCCTCTCTAGACAAATTTTTTTATCACTTTCTTTTCTTTGTCTATGAAAATAAACTATAAAATACGGTCTTATCAAACAAACCAAAGATAATTTAAGACAAATATCAGACTTAAGTTGGCTCCGCCGCAACGTGCGACAACTTAATTCCTGGTTATATATCATTAGGAGAGATAGTTGTCTATCACTATAACATTTGTTTTATGTAATATCACATGATAGCGACCACCTTTTTTGTCTCTACAATTGACAGCTGGTGATGCAGTTTTCATGACTAAACACACTAGGAAGTTAACTACTGTTGTAAGTAGAACTTCTGAGACGAATAATCTTAGTGACAAGTTTCAATGGCGGAAAAGTCGTCATAAATTCGTAACGACAAGATTTTATTCACTTTGTGACGGAGCTATAATGACGACTTTGATTTTTGTGAGTAAAGCAGTATAGTGACGAATTTTCCATTGTTAATGACAATTTTCCTGTCGTCACAAAAGCCCTTTTTTCTGAAAGTGCCGACTGTGTCGATCAAACTTGCTATTATTCAGTTTTATATTTCACACACTTTTGTTTTATACTCTTTGAAGTGTATTATTGTTATAAACAGATGCGTAATAATATAAGGTCAACTACTCCTCATCATGCATAAACTATTCTGCTTTCATATATAATTTAATGCATTCACGTTACACTAATAATACAAAATCTAATGCTAGATCATGTACTATGACGTCACATCCAAGCTTAACCAAATTTATCAACTTAATACATAAAACATATATAATTATTCTATCATAACTGAAAAAGGAAGTCACCAACATCATAGCTTCCAAACATGTCTATCTCATATCCTTGAGTACCCGAAGACGACGAAAATACACCTGAAAAGATCATGTCCTCATAATCTAACCCTGACGAAATCGTAGACATGGGTTCTAATGGAACATCCGGGAGTTGTGTGAACGGATCCGATGCAGTATAATTATCAGACGAGGAACATTGTTCTTGACTTAATCCTAAAGAAGAAAAATTCTCCTTTGATATTTGTTTACTCGAGTGGTAAAATAGGCCGACTTGTTTGTTCTCAATAAGAGTATTTGTTTTAAAATCTAGAATGAGCGAGTTATCGCTACAATCTAGAGAATCCGAAATACCATATACTACTTCATGTGATTTCTTGCAAGTATGGTATCCGTTGTAGGTCGTCTTATACTTTGGTATCTCATCATTAGTTTTCTGAACTTGTTTGGTTGCTCGGCACCCTTTCTCATCCTTGTGAGTGCATCTAAAATAGTTTCTATATATCAATAAAAAGATTGACAAAGTTAGCAAAACCTAAAATAGTTAAAAGGGTACTATTAGAAAGCAAAAAAAATAAGAAAGAAGTTGTGCATACAGTAGGACTTTCTAATTAGGGTTCAAATTCAATTGAAAATTTTTACCTTTGGTTTTTTGCGTTGAGAATCGCTTTCTGGCCGTACTTTCTCCATACATATCCATCGTCAATCAACGACGAAGTAATTTTCATAGAAGTCGATGAGTTTCCTCTACATTTACCAAAACAACTTTTTATTCTCAACTTCATATATGTAAACTTGAAGGACACAAATAAAAGGTAACTTCATATGTAATTCATACCTTCTTTTGTAACATCCTCTTTTATTTTTTTCTGATCTTACAAACTTGGCATTTTCACCACAGTTTTGTGACTTTTGATAATCCAAACTACTAGTATTATATCTCGTAGCTTCTGTTAGAATATCGGGGTACTCATTAAAGCTATAAGAGTTCAAGATTGAAAGGGTGTTATCAAACATCCCCAAGATTTGAACCGCAATACTATCAACTGACTTGCAATCACACTCGACTTTTTCTGGCTGCCCGAGCATTTCTCGAAGCTTATTAGCTAATTGTTGGCCTTCTGTAAGCTCTTGAATGGCTTTGATTCGATTGCTTGGTAAACATCCTGGCTGATAATATGATTCCATAGATATATAATAGGTTATTTGGTGGTGTGTGAGATATAATTGGAAGAAGTGCATCTCCAACACAGCTTTTAATGGTATATATAGCAAAAAAGTCGTAAATATATATTATCAAATGAAGCATGTGGCTAAAATATATAAGTGACGTTGGGAAAATTATATGCCATGACGAATTCGTGCTTACATATGGCTGTGAAGTTATGACGAATTCTTATTGTTAGGATCTGAAATGTGCCTCTTATATATCCATATTTATGTGTGTGTGTGTGTCTATTAATATTATTGGTTCACATGCTAAACTTTGCTACTATAAACCACCACTACATGTTTGTGTTCAACCTAATTATAATTTACGAACGAGAAAATAGCAAACAAAATATCATAAAAATATGTTGCCAAGTGAAGGCTTAGACGATGGGGATGACTTTACCAACTCTGGAGTTGGGGTGCGTTTTTGTTGATAATGAAGGAAAGACCATGCGTATTTTGGAAAACGTTTTGCAAAAAATGATTATTTGCAAACTTTGTACACTATTTAATATATGTATATGTTATATGGGAATATATTAGCTACAATTTATTGTAGCTAATTGGCTACAATTTTGTGCTATAAATGTGTGTCCTATGTTCTTTTTGTGGGTCCCTGATTCTTTTCTTTGGGTCTCTGATTCATTGTTTGTGTATTTTGTGTGAAGAATTGTAGCCAGTTGGCTACAAAAATTGTAGCTAAGATATCCCCATGTTATATATATTTGTATTGGTTAGTAGGTTTGCGTTTTTCTTGAAGAGAGCTTACAACGAGCTAAAGTGTGTTCAAAATAAAGTTAATATGAATGAGATATCGTGTCTCAAAGTGAGACATTTGAAACACAAAAACTAGAGTTCTTGTTGATAATGAAGAAAAGACCATGTGTATTTCACAACATGCATATATCCACAAAAATGTGTGAATTAGCGGTAAAACCCTGACTTTGGGTGCCTTTTGGCACCAATCATTGTCCACCCCACAAAGAATAGCTCCGGCAACTCTCCTGGCCCAGCGAAACACCAACTAGTGAGCACAAGCCGAGACTCGAACTCATGACCTTTTATCCACAAAATCTTTCCAGTGGGCTTATAAGTTTTTCGGAGGTGAGTACCAATTGAGCCAAAGCTCTTTGGTACCAACATGCATATATACTCGAGTTAAAAACTAGTATACATGTTAAAAGCGAAATCATTGATCGAGTGTAGGTAAATATTATTTGTTTAAAAAAAATAGTAGAATAATTGTCTAGGAGATTTAGGACCAAAGTGCATGGTAAAAAGAATATATATAAAAGATACAACAATTAATTACCTTCATCTGGATAAAGGGACTCAAATAATTACTTTTTTTTCTATAGAGAAGTGATAGGATCACAAAAAAAATTTCACAAAAAGTTCCACAAACTGATGTGTCAGTGGCTTNTTTTTAATTATCCTATCACTTCTCTTTTCTATACGTGTAACATCATGTTTTCTAGTCAATAAAACTCTACTTGGTTATCATTCGCATCCATAAAATAATTTTCAGTAAAGAAGTAAATGAACGATTGGAGCAAGCAACATTGATATAGTTAATGTTATAATTAAAACCCTTAACAAATAAGTATATAAATGAGTACCCGCATATCGAGCACTGCCTGAACATGTACTGCCTGAACATGTACGCGCATATCGAACCAAGGGTACAAAAAAAACAAAGTATCACCCCGGAGCGAAGGAAAGTGGTAACTGATGAAGTAAATGCATGGTTGCAGGCCAACATAGTTAAACGTGTACAGTATCTCGGCTGGGTGACTAACCTGGTGCTGGTGAAAAAGGTCGAGGGAAGTTGGAGAATGTGCATACTGCAGAGACTCTAAGGACCTGAACAAAGTATGCCCAAGAGATCTATATCCCTTACCTAAGATTGACCGGAAGATAGAGTCGCTGATGGGATTCAGATACAAGTGCTTTTTGGATGCTTACAAGGGATATCACCATATTCAGATGGCTAAGGAAGATAAAGAAAAAGCTGCTTTCCACACGGAGGAAGGAGTCTTCTGCTACTCAAAAATGTCATTCGGATTAAAGAATGTCAGGGTAACTTACCAAAGGCTAGTCAATACAACGTTCCAATTAAGCTCAAATAGGACTAAATTTGGAAGCATATGTAGATGACATGGTCATCAAAAGTCGAACGAAAAATGAATTTAACACTAATCTCCGAGGTCTCGGATTAAAACCCCCGGGCGAGCTAACGGCCTTTTTTCTTATTACAGCCCAAATGAAGAAGGAATTAGCACTAATCTCCAAGGTCGAGAAGCTCAATAAATGGTTACGGAAAATTGCTTCAACAATTGTGAAGTCATTTAAATATATATCCATAATATCATAGACTTTTCAAAATTCCATGCAAAAATGATGAAGTGTGGGTTTAAATATAACTCGTGAATATAACAATGGGGGTTTGCAAAAGTGAATTTTATTCGTTCGTGAATTTAACAATGTGGGTTTTCAAATGAATTTAACAACGTGGGTTTAACAACGTGAATTTCGTTCGTCATTAGCTATACAACATGGGTTTGCAAATGTGGGTGCGGTGGCGATAAGTGGTCATCGACAAAAAGTGGTGGTGGAGGAGGTTTTGGCGCACGGTCGAAAATGGTGAAGTGTTAGTAAGTGAAAATGGCAGCAGTGAATAGGGAAGAAGTCAAGGGTATTTGAGTCTTTTTTTGGTAAAAGGTGTTTTAAAACACCCGGTAAATTTTATTACTCCAAAAAAACATCTAAGTATATAGGATGTGAGTGAATCTTACATCTTAGCCCATTATGTATACGGGAAAACAAATTCACCAATTGTGCTTCAAACCGAACCCATAATAAGAAAGACTTATGAACCAACTATAACAACTACTAACGACAAGATCACATTAGACTCACAAAGACATCTACAATAACCCTATCATTTCACTTGATCTTGAAGAGTGATATCGAATACATTACAAAATGCCAACTATTTCTTGGTAAGACCAAAAGTATCCTTCTCGTAACCATCATAAATATCATAATCTTCATCCTCTAGAAAGCTTGTATCATTAGCACCACCTCTAGCTCGATTTGCTAAAGAAGACATAAATCAAGCCATTTCATCATCAATCTCCTCAACTTCACTATCCGAACTATTTTCTTGATCTCCCATAAGTATTAGCCATAGTTACCGATTCTAAATTCACCCCTTTTTCAATGTTTGATTGTTAATCACACTGTTACAACCCGTGCCCGCTTTGACCAAAAACTTTGACTTTTACGCGGAAATGACTTCACTTTAATGGACACTCTGTTAATCTTTTGACCATTGAAAAAATCTATAAACATTCAAACCATAAGACTATTTTTTAATGAAACTAGACTCAATTACCTTTGAAACACCGGGTGGCACGACCCGTGACGACTTACGATTTAAAAGATATGATTTTTCAAAAATCCGTCAAATCTGAAAATTTGTCCCAACCGCGGGTTGAGATTCCCAACCGCCCGGTTGGGTCCCCAACCGCGGGTTGGGTTTTCCAACCTCTCACAGCTGAAACTTTCTGATCAAATAACTTCCTCCCAACCGCATGTTGGGGTTCCCAACCGCCGGTTGGGGGTCTGCAACTCCCAAACCTATCGTTTTGACAACTTTTTACGATATACCACTTATACCACTTGCGTATTACATCAAAACTTCCAGATTTGCTTATTACATTCATAAGCTCATTTTCATACAAAAACATTTACCATTTGACCCTCGGAATAATGATTTACAAAACGACGGGTTTTGTGACAAAACCCGTTTTGACCCATTTCATGACATAAGACACATGCGACTTCCACAACACCTCAAACTTAACCAAAATCTTTAACTTAACATATTAAATATGTTTCATAATTACTTGACCCGTTTACAACCCAAAATGGGTAGAATCACGCTTATGCCAAACACCCCTTTTACCTTTAACATAAACATTAAACACACTTTAGCATATCATAAGACCACCATTCCATTATACCAAACTTGACACTTGTTTACTCATTACAAAACATTACTTGACTCACGGGGGTACAAACATGACTCTTGAGCTCGGTATACTACCTAAGCTCCTAAACACATACTACCTTCTACCCTTGCATATCAAATCCTTAATCCATATCCAAGCCATCCATAATAGCATACAAACCTACAAAATGATTAGACAACTAAACCATAAGCTTTCGCTTAGTAAGTAACCCGATATAAAACACATATCATACACATATTAGCATATAAACATCATGATCACTAACATTGCTTCCAAGCGATAACATTCAATTACCACATAAACCTTCATTACATAAGCTACAACAAACCTCGCTAGCAATTAATCATATACTTGCTTGACTAGCTCGCAACTAGTCATCAATTTCCTAACCTTTGTCCCTTACTCAAACCAAGTACTAGACTTTATCACAATCATAACACATATATGGATAACACACATATAACACATGTTTTAGTACAAGTTACTTAACTTAGCTTCCAAAACTAAACTACTATCATAAATACCACCATCATCATCTTCCATCATCATACTCATCATCATCATCCATTTCTCACAATTATCCTAAGTCATAATCACCATAAACACTTAACAACACATAATCAATAACTATAACAACTATCAACATACTCTTAAATCATCCCAAAACCTTATATGATCAACACCATGATCATATATCCAAAACCCTCCATAATCTCTAATCCATTATCCTTATTAAAACTAATTAAAGGGTTACTTACTTGGGAAGATTCTTGCTAGACCTTAACTTTGCTTTAGGACCTTAAACTCTTCATGGATTCATCATCAAGCTCCATTCTTCCCTCCATTTCTTCTCTAAAAACCGGACACCCACACACACTCTTAAATGATGTGGAAAATACTAGAATCCTCCACACTCAAGATATTTACTTGCACAAGTTTGGGCTAATGGAAAAAATGGCCCCTCAGGTCTCTTTCCTTCTATTTTGGCCACACTAAATGTCATAACACTATAGAATATGACAAGTCAAGCCCTTGAAGTCTATTCCATTTCTATTTGTGCCACATAATACTTTCCATAACTATTCAATACATTCATTGACCATTAATTGACTTTTGGGTTTGACTATAGCGTACATTCATTGACTAGCCAATCACGTAAGGCCTTTGGTCCATTTTCATATAGGGTGGGGTACAAGTACCCGGGAAACGGGTCTAACGCACACAACCTAATAGTATGGGTCGTATGTTTATCCGTTTGCCCATTTTCATCATTACGACTCGGCACTTGAATAGTAGGAGTTTCGTTTCGTACAATATCCCCTTCGTCTTCCACGTCCACCATATCACCTAAAGCATCAAAGGAATTTGTAGTAGCAATATTAGCACCTTTTGTAGCACTCACTCCCTTTGTTTTCCCTTGTTTTGTGTTTGTCTTCTTATTATGTTGAATCGGTTTATAGACCATGTGAGATTTCGAACAAATATGAAGACCACAAATAGTATGCTTTTGAGCCTTCACATTCTTCAACACGTCCGAATTGGTTTTCTTAGTAGACTTCACGTACGAATCAGATACAATTTTATTAGGACATTGATCCAAAGAATGACCAAATAGTTTACATTTCTTTACAAGTTGAACATCTAACCAGTTTCCACTCGTACTAAACGCAAATAGTGTGCATGATATATCCATCACCATCAAATTTTGGCACAACCAAACAAGAGTGTCTTTCAAATCTACATCAGATTGAAGCTCAATCATTGCTCTCGCAAAAATACCTCAACCCCATGATTCCATGCACATTGAGGCAGTATAAGTATCCAACATCAATGGGGTACCAAGTTTTGCGCAATAGCACTTAAACCATCCTCCTTGAATGCCGTAATAGGAATATCATGAATTTTTACCCACACTGGGACACTCTTCAAATCTTCCTTAGAAACATTCGCCATAGGAGACCATTTACAAAGAACCAACGGCACATTACGAATCAACCATGGTACATTTTCAAGCATTGCTTCCATACCCGTGTTGGAATTAAATTTGAAGAAGAAAATTCCTTTCGAGTTCATCATAGTACGAACAAGACCAAATTTACTCCACGCATTTTTAACATAATTTTCAACCACAGCATACGCAATTCTCTTACCCAGAAGAAACACATAAACAAAATTATCAATGTGTTCCTTAACCTCTAGGACTGATTTTAAGGAGATAGCAACATTAGCACCATTACCAGCCGGGGCAATTAAGGTACGAAAATTAGCAATTTTCTTACTTGGTTCACCCTTAAGACTAGTTCTAGCATTTTCTGTGTTCAAAGGCTTCCCATCGTCACCTACTAATACTAATTTTCTATCCAACATTTGTTGTTTAATGTTGCAGATCTTACCAGCAAGGGAATCCTTTGTGACATCATCTTTCACTATGTTGGCATAAAATGGAGACCCTGTACCACTCGACATTGCACCATCATTCACTTTCACTAAACCGTCTTCCACCTCATTCGAAATATTATCAGCACCCACGTTCAAAGAACTATCCATACGAGCTGGAGTAGTCTTATCATCCGAATTATTTAGCTTACCAAGTGTTTCTAACAAACATGGGAACTGTTCCACACCCACCACATTATTTTCATAATTCAACAAGTTCCTAGAATCGTTCATCTTATCATCTGAATTCGAAACATCAGTCTTCGTTCTCTTGTACTTTTTTTCTTCCACCCTCTCTCCCTCCAGAATCCAAGAAACCATTTTCATAGTTACATCATGTAAAACACCATGTAATCCAGCAAGCAACCCACGTCAGTCCAAAAAAATCCACTTACAGTAACACATAACAAAACTTTAGAAACCTTGAATTCTTCAAAAGAAAGAAGCGAGAGGTATTTGAGTCTTTTCATGTGAAAGAGGTGAACCCGGGTATGTATAATGATTTATTAACTGTAAATAACGTTAAGTGTAATGACAATAAAAAAGTTAAGAAAATATAATGAGTTATTATAGTAAGTACATTAAGCATTTATAGCTTTTACCCTTACTTTTAGGTTAGCGAACTTAGATTTTTGTTTTAAACATAATCGCAAACTAGGTCGAACAAAACAATACTTTTAAAATATTAGGTAATCGTGTGGATCATATCTATCTCTCTTGAAATATGTTGAGAACACACCACCCACATAATTCTACCCTAAAACTGAAAGTGGTAGTGGAAGCAAAAAAATCGGTCGGTCATGCCCTCTCGACTGACTTTGAGGTCGGTCATCCCCACTGTGGGCTAAAAATAAATATCGGACGAGCATAAGGGTTTTGGGTCTATCGGTCAAAATTTTGACCGATTGTATACACAATATTCCACAAAAAAGTATCCGTTTGATATTAAGGAAAAAAAAATAAAAAAATAGGCCATCGACTGTGGCAACTTGGTTGTGTCTGGTAATCGGAGAGAGAAAACTGATGTGGCAAAGGATGACCCGAGTCACCACTATGCCCAGCTTTATGCCTACCCTTCTTTACCTTTTCTATCTTTATTTTGCACAATTTTTTTATTGTTTTTTGTGTTTCTTATTTTAGATATCACAACATGCAAATACTATAGTAGTAAATGAATTTTATATATCACAACTTACCAATATATAGTAGTTATACTCACAACTTGTTGAAGCAATAGGATACTTAAGCCATAAATAGTTTAAAGCGATGGACAATTAACATTGGCCAAATAATGCCCCAATTTGGATTTATATACTCTCTCCGTCCCAATTTATTTGTCCACTTTTGACTTTTGAAGTCTTTCTTTTACAACTTTGACCTTAAATATTTTATTTTGTGTTATTTAATACTTGATGCAAAATATATGAATGGATTGAGTTTTAAATGTATTTTCATTAGGTATAAATTTCATCAAGTATTATGTAACACAAACAACAAAATTTAAGGTCAAAGTTAACAAAAAAAGACTTTAAAAGTCAAACGTGGACAAATAAATTGGGACGGAGGGAGTAATTGATTAACAATCTAAGTAAAGGTGGGAATTGAAGAAAAGCATATCCAACTCACATCCAGCATGAGATCAAGTATAATGATGTCATACTTTTTTTTGGGTAAAGGGCCCTAATGATGCCATACTCAAAATGGTTAAAAACATTTTTTTTATGATAACTGTTCTAAAATGTAATTGCACAATACCAATGAATTAGGCTCCACTCACGTTGAGATGATTGAACATGAATATTCTTTCACATGAGGGTGGAGGGTGCGGTCATACATTTCCCCTCACCACATCAGCTACGCATCAGCTTTTTCTCTTTTCAAAATATTTTCTTTCAACCATTGCAGCATCATCCCTCTCTTTCATTAATTTTTTTCTATTTTTTATCATTTAAAAATACCCCCAAAATACAAATACATACTCACAATACATGTACAACAAATAAATTAATATTTCTCACTCTTTGGGTAGTGCCTTTTTCTTGCGGGAGTATACTGCCGAACGGGAATAAGTTTTACTTTTGTTGAAAGTTCCCGCAATGTTGGAATTGGGTTTCCCGCTAAGGAAATAGGTTTCCTGCTAGTTCCCCGCTGGTGCACCTCATACACTAACAAAGAGCGTGTCAATTGATTCAAATCAAAATTGGTTCATCTTGTATGGTCACTCTTTATCATGTAAGATAACATGATTAGTCATATTTATCTTATTCTTACAGGAAAGAATCTAAATTTAACTAACAAACATATAGCTAGGAAAATAAGGTGATGCTTAAAGTTCGACCAGAATTTTATTTATTAGGTCTTGGTGTTCAGACTTTTGATGGACTTGGAATGAGCCCTTTTCACACTTGTATTTTTCTATCAGTGTGCAAGTAGAAATTTTTGAAATACTTAAACTCATCTATGATTTTTTATGTTTATATAAAACGCGCAATAATCATTTTTTTAATGTTTATATAAAACGCGCTATCAAATAATCACATAAGTAATCTAAATATATGAACACTCTAAAACACCCATGTGCGCATTTATCAAGCACTAACTACACAAGCCATGCCATGATTACTATTGATTAGGCGCATACTCGTTCATAGCATCGTGATTTTGTAGCGCCAAATAATTATAGTTTATATATTGTGGTTAAATTTTCATGTAACATTTAGCAATTAACGCTGACAAGTATTCATTATCATCTAATATAACAACAACATCATACAAATTCCAGTTTAATAAATTGGGATTAAATATGAAACACTATCGTGTAAAAAAGAAAGATAAAGATTGTGTAAAAAAAAAAAAAAAAAAAAACATTATGAGACAATATTCAAGCAAGATACAAGAGTAAATTGTAATTTAACATTTTTTATTTTGAAAGTTTTTGAGTAATAACATTTTCTCTTTACATATTGTAGAGATTTATAGATGATATTGTATAAGCGCCCGAAATACGGAGTAATATTTTTTAGTTGTATTTCTAGTTTTTTATGTTCTATTCTTTTAGTCATACTAATGTGTATTAAAGTAAAAAAGGTAGGAGATAATCACTAGATACATTGATTTTCACTTAATCAAACGTTCACAAATAGAGTGGCAATTTTGTAAGCCTAATGATTTGTACACTCTTTTATTTTGTTTGCAAACTCTATATTGTGCTATAAAAACTTGTACATTTATTATATATTTGCACGCTCTATGTGAGAAGATGACCACAATATTTATAATGATTGACCTTATAAAAGAAAGAGAGGCTAAAAAGAATAAAAAGCAAGTTCCAAACGTAAAAAATGTGAATAAGACAAAAAATAAAATAAAAAAGGCTTAAAAACACCAAATGCCTAAAAAGAAAGGAAAATGTTTGATGGACCTAATAAAGGGACCTAATCATGGACCTAATGCTTAAAATACTTGTACAGTGCATGCACTGTACAAGTATTTTAAGCATTAGGTCCATGATTAGGTCCCTTTATTAGGTCCCTTTGTCAATGCTCAAAAAGAAAACATACAAGTTGCAAGTTAAGTTGTGGTGCGTCGTTTATGTACTTGCACAAAATTTGATGTATTTCATGACATATGATAGAGTAAATTCCAAAAATCATCCTTATAGTTCGGTCAAATTGCACGTTTCGTCCATGTGATTCCGAAAGTACAGGCGACGTCCCTGTAGAGAAACTTTGGGTCCGTTTTAGTCCTTGCTTAGACTAAAATGACTAATATACACTCGTCATTTTCATTCTTTGTACTTTTTTTGAATTTGTTGATAACTAGGAGGTCTTTGTTTCGGCTTATATAGCCAACTTATAGATTATTTGGTTTTGGCTTATATTTCATAAGCTCATTTTTTGTAGCTTATACTTAAAACTTTCCGATTTATATATATTATTATGTCATAATAAGCTTATATGAGCCAAAAATTGCAAAATAATCCACCAAAAATAGCTTACGAAACATACGCCCAAACCCAAATAATCTGTAAGACGACTATATAAACCGAAACAAACACCCCCTAAAGAACATCAAACACATGACATAAACCCAGAATTTACTAAAACCATAATTCATTGCATTTACATATCCTGTAAAACCAAGATTCACTAACTCAGTAACATCATATAAAATTTCTAAAACAAAATAAACGTAATAGGACCAAGAAATGAATAACATTAAAAACCCATATAAGATTTCTTTCTCTCTTTTATATCTCCTTTCTATCAACATATCTTCACACACATCATTACATACACACCAGCCTAATTAAACAAACAAACACGCGAATCAATCACTGCTGCCATAACCGATAGTGATGTGTTGGGTTTTTAGTGGAAAGTGACAACCAAATTGTTAAATGTGATGTGCAGGTGTTTATAATAGTGGTTTCTGGTTTTTAAAGTTGTGGATTAACTTTAAGCTATTCGTAGTTTAAAGCAGGTTTATCGAAAAAGATGGTGGTTGGCGCTTTGTGGTAATGGTATAAGATGAAGATGCTTGGTGGCGGCGGTCGTTGGTAGGGTGGCAATGGCGACTGGGCTTATGGAATGGGTTTTATTGTTGAAGATGATGATGATGTTGGTTGTGGTTGATGGGTTGAAGAAGGTAATTAGAGGTTGAAGATGATGAAATTTAATTTAGAAAAATAAAAATTAAAGGAGAAAATTAAAAAAAAAAAAAAAAAGGAATAGAGGGGTATTTTAGTAATTTCAGTTTGACCAAAGACGATTTCGGACCTAACGTTTCCCAACAAGGATGTTGTCTGCACTTTTCAAACCATACGGACGAAACATGTAAACAACAACACCCCTCTGTAAATTAGATGCAGTTTTTTTAAAGAGGGATTTTTTGTACTTTTACATACCGTTTGCCTTTAAACCATTTAACGATTTTAAATCTTTGCATAAAGAAAAGGGAATCAATTACCTTTTGTTTCATGGGTTTTGCTAACCACCACCCTTATGAGTTATGGTTAAGGCTTAACATTTGTGTAAAACTAAAACTATCATTTAATGACTTGTTATTTTCATATTTATATACATTTATTGATTATATTATAATTATAGAAAGTGTTGTTAAACATGGAATGTTTAATGTTAATTAATTGTTGATTTTTCAATTAAGATAAAACTCAATCCCAACGCATATGGTTGTGGTTAGTAAAACCCTTTTTTCATAGCTACATGAATGATTGATTCATTATTTCTTTTCATAATCAACTCAAGTTTAATTTCACTTCTTGCTTTTCAATGTCATGATTTTTGTTTCTCGTTTTTTATCTTAAATCAAATATAGTGATTTCGGTTTTCGTTTTTTCTCCAATTACCAATATTTGGGTTGGTTTTAGATTTTCAGATGATGATGATGATGTAGTTTAAGGATGAAGATCTCTGAGAAACAAAAAATATATGAAATTAAAATTAGTAGAAACACGTCAAAATAAATACCCCATTTCAAAAAATAAAAAAGCAATAATAAATACAGAAGAAGTTACGAAACTAAAGGTGTATTTTTTGTTTTATTATTATTATTATTATTATTTTTATTTTATTTTATTTTTTTTATGAAAATTATTTCATAGATATGTAATAAGCTTATACAAAGTTGGATGCGAGTCTAGACACCAGCTGTGCTCCGACTCCTTTCTGAATACAAAAGCTTATTCTATGAAAAATAAAAACACCACTCTTAGCATTATTTGGGTGGCTAATGACAATAGACTTAATACGTGAAAGTGTGTCCAGGGCCTCCATATCGAATTCTCCAAATGTAGAGAAAGCAACTGGTATGAACTTATATCCGTTATCCTCCCATTTGGACTCATATTTCCTCTTTTTCTTCTCCACGGCGTTATGCAAAGCAACCCCAGGGGCCCCCCCCCCCCATTATTATTATTATTATTATTATTATTATTATTATTATTATTATTATTATTATTTTTTTTTTTTTTTTTTTATTATTAGCTAAGAGGAAGTGTTGTGGGGTCCACATCTATATGAGCCATCTTATTGGGGGAGGGGGACATTACAATTCAAACCTTGTTGTGATATAGACCAACTATGAGAAATAGTGGGTCCTACTTAAAAAAGAAATAATAATAAATGAGTTTGTGGACCAATTCTCTTAGCTTAAAAAAAAAAAAAAAAGAAAACCCTTTAAGATAAACCAATATACCAAACTGCCTTATTTTTGGTCTGTAATCTTTTTTTAGTAAACTATTCTCATTCCATTCCCTCCTAGTATACAGTCTACCCTCCAACGACATAGGTATGTTTGACGAAAATAACTGTTGCTAGAACTGAAAATGGTGTTGAAGCCGGTGCTGAAGATGGAGAATATAAGTACATGAAGTAACATTTGGTTTTAAGAGATTATGGAAGATATTTTTTTTTTTTTTTTTTTTTTTTTTTTTTTTTTAAAATAATTTCATATAAGTTCTGTCTGCCAAACGAATATTATTTTTTTTTAAAAAAATAAGTATAATTTCATGTGCCAAACATGCCCTGAACTGAAGAATACAAAGAACTATCACGTCTGGCATATTTTCTATGCGTAATTGTTCTGTTGTAGATTTCATGACATTACATCAATAATAAAGTATCACTGATAAAGATAGGCAGGATTCAGTCTAAAGTAACAAATCAAAACAACTTTATGATTATTAATACAGGGTTAAGTTGGGCCGAAAACTAATTTGCTATACGTAAAACGTTAGAGAATATTTTTCAGAGATGACTTAGTTGTTTGTGATTAATTTAATAATTTTGATGATATGATATTGAAAAAAGGGCTAAGAAATAAATACTTTCATTTAAGATGGGTCAGGTTTACCCCAGAAATATAAGCCCAACACTTGTCAACTGCATAGTTACGGCCCATTTAATGTTTTAGCCCAATACAATAGCTCCTTGGGTTCTTTATATAAGTTTACATGTTGTGGCAAGTTTTTTAAACTCATTATTGTTCAAGCAACACACAAAAAATCGATAAAAATCAAGATGGTGGAAACTTAAGACTAAGAAAAATTATGGATCCAATCAGTGTTGTTTATGTAACTTATAACCATCATTATTAAAAGTTTCAAATCAACTAGGAAGTGATATGAAATCATAATTAGTGGAAAAAATATAAAATATGTGTGGATATGAACTCCACATACGTGGGAATGGCAATCTTTTCATTTTTTATATGATATATTTGGTTCTAGATTTCTAGGTGATATAGAGCTATTTATTAATTACTCATATGCTTATAAAAAAGGCACTTATACTATGCTTAAACTTTTCAACAGTAGAGAGTCCAAAGTGATTTCATTTTGCTAATAAACGTTTCGGGAATATAGAATGTATAGTTTATATAAATGTGGTAAGCACTAATTAAATGTAGTTGTAAGTAACTCCATAATGACACTAATTGCGTTCTCGAGTTCAGTTTTGGAGAAAAATAAATGAAAAGCAAAAGAAACTTAAATAAACTTGTTTTTTCTAATTTTTATTTTATTTTATTTTATTTTTTTTAGGAAAAGAAAGAATGAGGAAGGAAATGGAAAGAAAGTAAAGTTATACATATTATAAGAAAAAAATTTTCTTTACTTTTTGAACTTTAAACTTTTGAAATATAGGTATGATTGTAAATGTATCAACTTTTTTCTTTTCTTCAAAACTCTAGAACAAAATACTTATGTTTTTTCCTTTTCCTTCAACTCAAGAACACAAATATTTTTATTAACTTTCTAATCTTTTCGTTTCTTTACCTTTCTTTTCTTATATTTTACCCCCTTTTGTTTTGGTCTAAAACTCAAGAACGTAGCGTAATTAATAATAATGAGTTACATGGTGTGTGAGACACCTTAATTAAATTATCTGCTTAGTTTTCAAGAAAGTTACCAGTCAGTGTTTGGCTAAAAAGTAGTTATAAACTTATATTCTCATTGAATTGTATGTGTTATGTGTTAGATTTTATGTTTATAAACTTATTGTGTGATTGATATTGGGCTTTTCAGGTTTTATGTGTGTTTGGTATTAAATATTACCTGTTTCATTGATGTTCGGTAAACTGAACTATTATGAAAAATCGCGTTAACGTAATGGTTGAGCTGGTTACCTGGTATCTTAACCCAGCCAAATAGAGACCCAACAATGGTTTTTACAGTTGCAGACCATCCCAAATAGAGCTGGCAAATTGGGTACCTGTTAAGACATGTTAAGACCTGTTAAGGGAAAAAATGTAGTATGCAATTTTTTTATTTTTTAAAATAATTGTTTTTAGTATTCTAGGGTTCAATATTTGACTTATTTGATACATAAAACGCTTATCTGTCATACTCAAACCACCAAAGCCAAGTGTTAAACGAGTCGTTTTCATGTTTGAAACTTATGTTATTCGCGCGCTCCGAACCTGTTAAGACCTGTTAAGACACGATTTGCCAGCTCTAAATTCCCAAACTATCTCACATCAAGGTATTCATTGGTTTGGTTACATTATTTCTTGGTAAAACCGAAACAAACCAACCGAATTCAAATTTGATTAAACCGAACCAAAAACAGTAAACCGAACTTGAATTCGGTTTGGCTTTTCGAGCTGACCCCAATAAACTAAATTATATAATTTATATTTAGCAGTCTTACAAAATTTTATATTTATACTAAGAAAGAATTTTAATTTGTGTTTTTTGGTATATAAATTTAAACATACACATTTACGTAGATTCGGTTTTCAGTTCAGCTCAATTTTCATTTCACAAAAACCATATCAAAACCGAAAATCAATTTCAGTTTGGTTCAGTTTTAACAAATTCGATTCAATATTTTTCAGTTCGATTCGGTTTCGGTTTCGGTTTCCGGTTCCTCAGGCCATAGTCCAAAAGCCCATACCATAAAAACATACATACATACACACACAAGTGGGCCCCACTTCAACCCACATCACTTCACTTTTTATACACCCCACTCAAACCCTCACATCCCAAAAAAAAAAACACACANGTCAAAATTAGGGTTTCAAAACTCAAATTTATATAAATTTTTGTTTTTATCTAATAAGGGGAGAGGGAAGTTTTAGTTTTTATAAAAAAAAAAGTAAAAAATGGCGGCGCAAGTTCCGGTTCAAGTATCAGGTGCTCCGGTGAACGGTGTTGGTGGTGTTGGTGGTGGTAACGGTGGGCAGCAGCAGCAGCAGTTTGTGCCGGTTCCTACGTCGTTGTATGTAGGTGATTTGGAGTGGAATGTGACTGATTCTCAGTTGTATGATTTGTTTAATCAGTTGGGGCAAGTTGTTTCGGTTCGCGTTTGTCGCGATTTGAGTACGAGGAGGTCGCTTGGTTACGGTTATGTTAATTATGCTAATTCGCAGGATGGTTAGTTAGTTTTCGCCTTTTTTTGTGTTTTTATAAAATAGTTGACATTGTATTAAGAATTAAGAATGATTTGTGATGTTTTTAGGACTTTTGTATGACTTGTGTTTTTTTAAGAATGATTGATATGATTAGAGACAAACCGTAGAAACACTTCGCAATAACATATTATTACTAAAAACATAAAGCCCGGATTAGTCGGCCAAAAGGACAGAAACCATGGTGCGTAGTTTTTAAAAATAAATATTTGCGTTAATATATTGATTTGTGGACATAAATTGGAGATGATACATTGTTAATATGTACATTGTGTCTTTAGGACTTTTTTATGACTTGTGTTTTTTAAGAATGATTGATATGATTAGAGACAAACCGTAGAAATACTTCGCAATAACATATTATTACTAAAAATATTTAGTCGGCCAAAAGGACAGAAACCAATGGTGCGTAGTTTTTTAAAAT
>LBNU01022289.1:11939-50579 GCA_014162995.1 Artemisia annua | reverse complement strand
AATCTTCTGCCTGAATTATATCTCTATGTTCTACAAGAAATGTTTAGTTTACAACCCTTCAAATCACGTATTGTGGATCATATGTTCTGAGCATTTCTTTTTATATACGAAAACATAACTTAGAGAAAGATGATTGCCTCAAGGTATTAGGCCTAACTGTTTATTTTTTTTGCAAAAAGACAACTTTAAGAAGTTGGGACCCGATACGATTCAATTCATTCATTCATTATGTCAACGATTTAGGTAACTAAATTATACTATTATCAGAAGCCCAACCCTACCCGTACATATAGTTTATTGAGGTTTTAAACTCTAAATGTTACTCCGTACTAGATGATAAAGTTTAATGTAACATGTTACTAGGTCGTGTGGTAATTGAAATAGTGTAACGGTACAATATAATCAAAAACCTTTTTAATGTCAACTAGATTAGATATTTAAAACTGTTTTGAGTAAAAAAAAAAGGGTTCTTATATTTTCTTTTTGAAACCATAGTTATTTATTCTTTGGCCAACTAATTTATGAAATTTAAGCTCGCCTTTACATATAAGATACTCAAATAGTATAAAGCTTTTATATTATTATACCATTTCAGGTAACTAGTTTCGTCCCTAAAGAATTTGAACACTTCTCCAACTATGGCTTAATGATTTAAATTTGGAACAGACCAATCCCGTGGATTAGTAGGCAAAAAAAGGTCAGAAACCATGATTATATGGGGAAAAATTTTAGAACATGCTGTACTCGTAGTAATCATTCGGAGAACCAAAATCAAGTAAGCATATCTAGCACACCATTAGAGATTCGATCCGTCACACTCCGTTCTATTTTAAGTTACTCTTCAGCGTTTTATCAAATGACGTTTAACACTTTGCATTAGTAAAAGTGGCAAAACTAGTCTTGTTAATGTGAATACTGAAAATATATCATAGAAAAAGAGGGAGTTGGGCCCAAATAAAGATTATGATAATACAATTAAAGCGTGTAATGAGCACTTGTTTAGTAAGTGTAAAAGTAGGCCCATTGGCTGCCCTTATCTTTCGAAAAGGGCCCATCTAGCGATAAAAAGCATTAACTACTTTTTCAAGATAACTATCAATCTCTATCGTGTATCGTGGTCACAGTGCTTTGATGAACTAGCTTACAAAATTACGTATATTATCTTTCAACTAATTTAGAAATTTCTACCATCATAGAAAAAAGCCAACATTTGGTTTGATATATAATTAACAAAAAAATCTAGTGACTAAATGGATACTTGAAATAATGTTAGTTATTAAAAGCAAATAAAAATTGCAAAGTTAGTTTTATATGGTTTTTGATTCATGTACGAACTTATTTGTTGTAATGCACTGTTCCATTTCATAAATTGAAAAAACAAAGTAAAAAACATATATATTTTTTCCAAACATAACTTTTTTTCATGAATCATGGATTTCTACCTTTTAGCCGACTAATCCACGGGTTTCAAACTAACCGCCACACAGACTTAAATCAGGTAAAGCCCTCCCATTTTAGGAGGTTGGCGTGGCCACTTAAGGTTGTTTGCACCTAGTAGGAATTGAACTTGATATCTCATACATTTTAAGTGATAGCCACAAACCCTTTTGACACTAAGTCACCCTTAAATGGTTAAAGTTAAAGTGTTAAACTCATAACTTTTGTTTAGAGGTACAATATCTATACTACATATAAAGGAAAAAGAGTCAAAGTGGAAAAGTGAAAAGTCAATATTGTTGAAATGTTGAAATGTTGAAATCTTATTAAAGGAAATTATGAATGTAATTAATATTATTATTAAAACACCCCATTACTTAAAAGTACAATGATTTATTCACATTGTACAACCAAATTAAATACAACCAATTAAAACACAAACCGGGTTGACCCGGGACGCTTCAAACCCGACGGGTTGAGCCGGTTTAATTTGACCCATTTTCGACCCAACCTAGAAAGTTGACCCGATTTAAATCGACCTATTTTTCAACCGGAACGGTTCAACCGGTTGAACCACCCGGGTCGAACCGGGTTTCAAAACATTATCCATTACTTAAAAGTACAATAATTTATTCACATTGTACAGCCAATTAAAAACATATCTATCAAATTAAATACAATCAATTAAAACAAAAACCGGGTTGACCCGGGACACTTCAAACCCGGACGGGTTGAACCAGTTTAATTAGAACCGTTTTCGACCCAACCTAGCAAGTTGACCCGATTTAAATCGATCCATTTTTTGCTTGGAACGGTTCAACCGGTTGAACCACCCGGGTTGAACCAGGTTTCAAAACATTATGTTAAATTTCCAAATCTTTAAACTTTTATTGTTTTTCGTTTATAACCTATAAACTTTTTTTATCAATAAACTATGTGTCGCTATAAAATCCCGTTGCTATGCACGGGTACTCGTCTAGTATATTTGAATAAATGATTAATTTGGTATTCCAATTTAACATGAAATAATAGAAAAGGATTCAGAGACCTAATTAATTCGGCCTCAGTCCTTCTATCCCATCAAGTGTCTTTTTGCTGTGTGTTTCTAGTTATTTTTGGTGAGGAAAAGTTGAGAAGAGATAAAGAGAAAAAAATATGAGAAGTTACAACTGCAATTAAGTAAGAGCAATTACAATGCTTCTAAGTTCTACCTTTCAATACTCTTTTTTTTAATTTTATTTTACAATTAATTTTTCAATAAGTTTCATCTTTTAAAAAGTCATTTATACAAATTATCTCCAATGCACAAAAGTTTTTCATAAACATTTTATATAAACTATCCTTATGTATTGTATTTTTACAGGATGCCCTCCGTCTAGTTTATGCAGTCACTTTTATACAAATAAAAGTTATATAAACAAACTAAATACATGCATGATGTGTAGTTGCAATTATGTTTCTTATAATTAAATAAAATGATACTAACATAAAATAAGATAACGTAGAGTACAATATGTGATATTTGAAAACGTAAAACTAAATCTAAATTCCATATTTAGCTTAATTTCACTACACAATATCTTATGGTACCCTAGTTGTTAGTCGGTCATGAATTCATTTGCTTGTACTAAAAGTTGTTTGATGTCGTCATCACACATAATTGGGGGTGTAAAAAAATTTTCCGGTAGAGCAAATGTAAATATATGAATGCTACCTTCTATCTATATATCTATATATATATATATATATGCAAGCATAAAATAACAATTAAAAAAAAACAAAAAAAAAAAAACAAAAAAACCAAAAAAAAAAACAAAAAAACCAAAAAAAAAAACAAAAAAATAAAAAAAAAAGCCAACCGTGCTCAAATGAAAATGAAAAAAGTGTTAGAAATATGTTTAATGGGGGATATAAGATGAAAACTCAAAAAGTATACAATTAATGAAAACAACTTGTTGCTTATTTTATCAAACGCTTTGTGTTTTGCAAATCATTCTTCAAAAAGTTATTTACAAAGCCTTTGTCTCAATGTTTCAAGTCATCCTAATAGCTTTTCAAATAGTGAAAAAGTATTTTGTAAACCAATACACCGCGGATGCTCTAAAGAACAACGTAAATTTATAAATGCATGGAAAAACAAGTAAAAAGGAAAAGAAGTTAAGAAGATAGCCAAAAAAAACTCTTCAAAAAAAGTACTCATAAAAAAATAAAAATAAATAAATGAAAAAGCACGATGAAGAAATTCAAAAAAGTATACTAGATTTAAGGCCATCCATTGGAGTTCGTTTACATGAAGACATTTCAAAAGAGGTCAAGCGGAAGTCTTGCGATTAATTTCATCAAAGATATATTTACCGGGTCTTTTGACCTTTTACAAAAAAAAAAAAAAAAAAAAAAAAAAAAAAAAAAGAAATCATCAAAAGTATATGAGACGATTAATATCACAACGTATCATTATGGTAGGCATGATATAAGAATTGACTTCTTCGTCACATCGAACAAAAAAGATTAAAGATGCCAATCAAGAAAGTGGTTCATTAAAATTCAATATGCAAGCTCAATAATTTAATCATATACAATGTTATAAATGGCGTGAGGCGTGTCGTGGCGGCATGGCCACGCCTCAAGTCTTACGCGCCATGGCGAAACCATGGCATTTTTTGCGGCGTGACTAAGGCGGCAAAAAATTATACAACTTGAACTTGGTAACTTACCGTCGAGTATTTGTGGTCGGACAGTCGATGGCGGCACGATGGGGAGAGGTTGTTCCAAGTTGCAGGTGAGAGTAAAGAAACCTAGTTCATGTCTGATGTAGTGATATACTGATATATCTAATAATTTCTTTGTTTATTATCTAGATATATAATGGCCTAATGAGTCTTTATTTATTATTTGGATATAATGGATTAATGGGTCTCCAAGTTGTATATTAAAAATTGAACTATGTTTAGAAATTACTAGGCCCAAAATTTAAGCCCACATCATCCCCTTCTAAAAATGGCGCCACGCCATACGATAAGGCGTGCCTTTGCGCGCCTTTTCACGCCTTAACCCACGCCATGCCTTAAGCCGACGCCAAATTCTTTTTCGTGGCTACGCCTTTGTGTCGCCTTGGCGCGCCTTTTAGAACACTGATCATATATAGATCGCTCGAGGCTTGTGTTCAAGTGGTTCAGGAATCTTGTTCAAGACTTCAAAGTGGTTCAAAGTCGCAATTTTGATTTCAACCACGATATGCTTTGTAATCTCTCTAATTGTCAAGTGTATGTTTGGGAATTCTTAATCTCCTTATCAATATATTCAAATACCGCTAGTGGTTATCACAAAAACAGTACACACAAACATAATCCACTTAAAGACAAACATACTACGAAGTACATTCACACACACTCGCACAAAAGGAAAAAAAATGATAATTAAAAGTATGGGCAAACTGGTGACCAAATCATTCCCAATATATGTTGGTGGCTCATGTTCATGAGGAGTTGTTATAATTGTTGATGCGTCAAAGAATGTTTTACGTGTGGAGAATATACGTTATTATCGATATTGTAACATGTGTAATAAAAGTAAAAAAAATGTAGAGGTTGAATCAATATTAGCAAAAAAAAAAAAAAAAAAAAAAAAAAAAAAAAAAAAAACATCTGTTAATGGACTACTATTAGTTTCTATATTGTATTATATGTATTGGGCAAAGCTGTTTAGTAGATTATCATTCGTATCATTACTTATGCCGTAACCATTGTCATTATTCAGTCATCAAATAAACCCTCCTTACATGGTATGTCTCGTTCATTTCGGTGACCCTATGCCACAACTATAAAGAAGGCCCGTCCAAATACGAAAAACCTAAATTTAGAATAACAATTTATTAGTAACATGAAAAATATTAGTACAAGTATGACATGAACAATCTCAGTTTGATCATACGTTAAAAGATTTTTAATTATTGGGTGATAAACATTAATCATGTCATTCGCCTAGCATTTGTTATTCGACTATTTACGATTCATGATTGACATCTCTAATCGATCATTCTAGTTTGATTATACTTTAAAGGATGTTTAATTATGGGGTGATAAACGTTAATTATTCGCCTATCATTTGTTAGCGACTATTTACGATTCATGATTGACACTCTCTAATTGATCCATCCATAAGCCATTAGGTATTTTATGTGACATTGTGGTCTTGTGGATAGCAAGTATGACATGAACAATTTCAATTTCTACTAAAATATGTCAAAACTGTTGAGATCCATGAAGAACTCATACATACCATAGAACCTATCAACCAATCATAGCCACCCATTTATATTTTCCACATTTTTTTTTTCAAAACAACATATCTTGCAAACGGTAAATCTTCAAGCTGCAAAAAAATACCATCGCGACGAGAATTAAATGATCTTTCTATAGATATGCATTGTTATATACTTTCGACGAATTTTTTTTTCGACGAACTTTTTTTTTTTTTTTATTTTTTTTTTTAATTTCCGCCCAGAAAGAATCATATATGATTCGTANCATCTGTTAATGGACTACTATTAGTTTCTATATTGTATTATATGTATTGGGCAAAGCTGTTTAGTAGATTATCATTCGTATCATTACTTATGCCGTAACCATTGTCATTATTCAGTCATCAAATAAACCCTCCTTACATGGTATGTCTCGTTCATTTCGGTGGCCCTATGCCACAACTATAAAGAAGGCCCGTCCAAATACGAAAAACCTAAATTTAGAATAACAATTTATTAGTAACATGAAAAATATTAGTACAAGTATGACATGAACAATCTCAGTTTGATCATACGTTAAAAGATTTTTAATTATTGGGTGATAAACATTAATCATGTCATTCGCCTAGCATTTGTTATTCGACTATTTACGATTCATGATTGACATCTCTAATCGATCATTCTAGTTTGATTATACATTAAAGGATGTTTAATTATGGGGTGATAAACGTTAATTATTCGCCTATCATTTGTTAGCGACTATTTACGATTCATGATTGACACTCTCTAATTGATCCATCCATAAGCCATTAGGTATTTTATGTGACATTGTGGTCTTGTGGATAGCAAGTATGACATGAACAATTTCAATTTCCACTAAAATATGTCAAAACTGTTGAGATCCATGAAGAACTCATACATACCATAGAACCTATCAACCAATCATAGCCACCCATTTATATTTTCCACATTTTTTTTTTTCAAAACAACATATCTTGCAAACGGTAAATCTTCAAGCTGCAAAAAAATACCATCGCGACGAGAATTAAATGATCTTTCTATAGATATGCATTGTTATATACTTTCGACGAATTTTTTTTTTTTAATTTCCGCCCAGAAAGAATCATATATGATTCGTAAAAATCATATATGATTCGTAAAAAATCATATATGATTCGATTCTTACGAATCATATATGATTCTTACGAATCATATATGATTCGTAAGAATCATATATGATTTGTTAAAATCGAATCATATATGATTCTTACGAATCATATATGATTTTTCTGGGCGAAAAAAATAAAGTTCATCGAAAAAAAAGTTCGTCGAAAGTATATAACAATGCATGTCTATAGAAAGATAATTTAATTCTCGTCGCGATGGTATTTTTTTTGTAGCTTGACGATTTACGGTTTGTGAAATATTTAAGTTTTAAAAAAAGGGTGGAAGTTTATTTTTTTTATTTTGATAAAAAAAATGAGTGGCAAAGATTGTTTGATGAGTTTTATGGTAAAAGTTGGATCTATAAAGAACTTTTGGCATATGTCCGAACTTTTGAAAGTTACGCATTATTTGTTAATTAGACATTTGTTCAATTTGCAAAAAACCCTACTTGATGATAAAGATCTTATAACTTTCTTTTTAATGGCAAACATAGGTATGTAGATTTAAAGTAGTTTGTTATAAATAAGTATAAATAGGTAAATATTATAGGGACCAAAAGAAAAATATATTTTGATGGGACCTCAGATTATGGAAATAAGAAAAACAACTAATATGAAAGGAATGAGATCCTCTCAAGTTGAGAGATCAACTTGACTCAAGTTGAATGATTGTGAGCCATTGGATTTGATCTAATGGTTCAAATCAAAAGAAGTTCTTTTGATTTGAGCCATTGGATCAAATCCAATGGCTCATAATGTCCCAACTTGAGTCAAGTTGATCCTCTCAACTTGAGAGGATCTCATTCCAATATGAAAATTGAATAAGGAACCGGCTGATAATATCAAAATGGCTTTGTTATTCAACCTTTCTATAATTCTATCTACATAACAAATTTGTAAAAATGAGGCCTTCTAAAAGTATGGCCCTGTGTCACCGCACTTGTTGCACTCCCCCATCACCGGCCCTGAGTGTCATGCTGTATAAGCGAGTTTATTTTAAAATTTTAAACTTTTATATGTTAACTTGTTCCAAAAATACGACTTTTAAATTTTTTTCATCTTTTGATTAATTTAAGCTTTGTTGTTAGTTCAAACTCAGGCTAGATGGTGTGTAGCAAAAAAATGTGCAATAAGAGGGCGGGAAAGAAAACCACACCTTTTTTTACGGGAGTTGGGACAAAACACTTAAAATAAATTCTTGCAAGACTTTAGTCCTGAGCATATTTGAGCGAGAGAAACAACAAATTGTGCAAGTTTTGTGTGGGTAATGTGTATTGCGAGTATTTTTAATTAATAAGAAAATATAATTTATTAAAAAAAAAGAAAAAAAAAGAAAAAAAAAAAAACGTTTGAGAGAAAAATGATGAGAGTAAAAAGTGAAAGAATCTCATTGCAAGTAAATATCCTACAGGTACAAAATTTTATTCTTGTTATAAAGATCTCGAAATACATTTTCAGTAAAAAAAATAAAATAATAAATAAATGTGTTAGTTATTGACTTTTGATAGTCTCGTCATAAATAACCATCACAATATGACACCCTCAATATTCCACAATACGTTCACACCCTTTCACTATTTCCTTCTCTTTCATCCATAGGACCCCCATTTTTAATCAACACAATATTTCCCTATTTCCATATCACACACACCTCAATCACATTCTTTCACACATGACCAACTACTAAACCCAAAAACATCTCTCCCTCTCCTTAAAAAAAACCACTCAAACTCGCTCTTTTTTTTAAGGTTAAAAAAAAACAACAAAAACCACCAAATGGAACGAAAACAATCTTTTTTCTCAACCTTAAAATCCGAAGTAATACGAGGTTTATCACCAATAAAATCCCGGTCAAAGTCTCGACCAAAGCAGTTGACTTACGGAGGAGAGGGGTTAGTTGGTGAGACATTAGCCCCGTTGCATGAAGGACCTGATGATAATGGGTTGGACTTAGGCGAGTCTAAACGGGTCGGGTCGGGTATTGGAAACTGGATGAAGGGTCAGTTGTTATCCAGGAGTCCTTCCTCCATGATGATGTCCGCAAGTGTGGCTTATAAACATAGGAGTGATTTAAGGTTGTTGCTTGGTGTTATGGGTGCTCCTTTGGCTCCGGTCCATGTTTGCTCCACTGACCCTTTGCCTCATCTTAGTATTAAGGATACTCCTATTGTAAGCNTTTTAGAAATTTTAATGTTGGGTTTTGTTTTATAGCTTATTTTAAGTATAAGGTGTGTTTGTTTAAGCTTTTTTTGGTTTGTAAGCTTATTTGATTAGGCATATATAAACTAGCAAAAAATTGAAAGAATGTTACATGTGCAATTAATTTTAAAAGTAACATAGTCAATATCTACTGTATTTTTTGCTATGCTTTTTGAGTGTAACCTACTTCATGTATTTTAAAGTCAAATATAGTAAATTTTATATTTGTGCATCTTTGACAATGATGTGTTATTTGAATTTACTGACTTGATCTGATGATTTTATTTATTTATTTAATATTGTTTTAGGAAACATCATCTGCTCAGTACATACTGCAGCAGTACACTGCTGCATCTGGAGGTCAAAAGCTTCAGAACAGTATTAAAAATGCTTATGCTATGGGTAAAGTGAAGATGGTTGCTTCTGAGTTCGAAACTGCTTCAAGGGTGGTTAAGAATAAGCATGCTGCTCGAGCGGCTGACACTGGTGGCTTTGTCCTGTGGCAGATGAATCCTGATATGTGGTATGTTGAACTTGCTGTTGGTGGTAGCAAGGTTCATGCTGGTTGCAATGGGAATATTGTCTGGAGGCACACCCCTTGGCTTGGTGCACACACGGCTAAAGGACCTGTTCGACCCTTGCGTCGTGCTCTTCAGGTTAAAACCCTGACCCTTTTGTAAAATAAGAGGGTGTTTGGGATTGTGTATCTGCTTATTTCAGTGAGAATAAACACTTGAAATAAGTAGGCTATACATGCTTATTGTTTAAGCAGATAAGCGTTACCAAGAAAACAGTCCCAAACAACCCCTAACAAGCTTTAGAATATTGTTTAAATAGAAAAACAAAATGTTAAAGATCTTATTTTTTATTATAGGGTCTTGATCCTAGAACCACCGCGAGTATGTTTGCGGATGCTAAATGCGTAGGTGAAAAGAAGATTAATGGTGAAGATTGTTTCATACTTAAACTATGCGCTGATCCTCAAACGTTAAAGGCTAGAAGTGAAGGTCCAGCTGAGATCATAAGGCATGTTTTGTTTGGCTATTTCAGTCAAAAAACCGGACTTATTGTTCACATGGAGGATTCACATCTCACCCGCATTCAAACCACTGGTGGTGATGCTGTCTATTGGGAAACCACAATAAATTCAACCATGGAGGATTATAGGCCCGTGGAAGGCATAATGATTGCTCATTCGGGTCATTCAGTGGTTACCCTATTCAGGTTTGGTGAAATGGCAATGAGCCACACCAAGACTAGAATGGAAGAAGCATGGTCCATTGAAGAGGTCGCTTTCAATGTCCCTGGTTTATCAATGGACTGTTTTATCCCTCCTGCCGACTTAAAATCCGCCTCCTTTAGCGAAACAAATGATCTACCCGAGGACGAGAGAGTAAAATCAGCTCTTGCTGCTGCAGGTCATCGAGCAAAGGTTGCTGCCTTGGTTTAGGTAAACACGGGCTGCAGTTGTTCATATAGGGTCAACGGTAGTTACTGATTGACTAACACCTTAGACGTTAAACTAGAACCTTAGGTTATTAAAGTAATTTCACAACTTGGGTTTCGCCGAGCATAATCATTTAGAGGTTATATTTCAGCCATCGGGGTTGAAAAGCTCGGTTTTTTACTCCCTATTACTCGTAGATCAAATGGAGGTTTATTTTTAGTCCGCCTTCCATAACGCTGGCATACACCCGGGGCATACTGAAGAAACGGTGCCACAACGCGGGAATCACGTTTGTTCCTAGCATTACTATGTTACTTTCGTTGTTTGTTTAGGATCTACATATCTTTATTGTTGGTGTTACAAATCGGTCGAAGAAAAGGGTTCTTCTGATCAATTGTTTTATGTTTTTCCTACTGTAACCAAAATGTTACTAATGTAGGTTTTACCTTATATAAGATTGGGTTTACATTTTACAAGAATATGTTTATACTTATGCTTTTGTACACAATTTATTTTTGGGTAAGAATCTTTACTTTTATAAAAGTTGCATGCGGTTAAGGGTTGCCCTTAAGATATAAGGTCATCTAGATAAAAAGTTTTAAGAGGAGAGTCAACTTTTTGGTTTGGCTTTTTGAGAAATGCATCACATTCCACTATGTGTAGTATCGTGTGAGGGGTCAGTGGGTTTGCATCGGTATAAGCAAAGCGTGTTTGAGAGGCATGATTACGACGTGGCCTTTGGGTTAAAGTGGTCTGGACCCATTTAACAGCTGTAAATGCTTGAAAATGCAACTGGGATCATGTCTATATGAATTTGTGCTTTATGCCATAAACAATGTATTTCCAAAGGGATGTGATTGGCAGAAAATGCTACTCTAGGTCACACTAGCTCATTTGGTTTTAAAATAGATGCTATGCAAATCATCTAGTACGTATTATTTACTACATCCGTCCCAAAATTATTGTCCACAGACAAAAAAACACAATTTAAGAAAAACATCATTATTACAACTTTCTCTTTCTTACTTTTTGCACAAAGACAGTTTTACCCTTAACCAATTAATTTCTAACTTCATTAAAGTTTGTAATAATAACCTCCAATGAGGGTAATATGGTAAACTTGATCTATATTCTCTATCTATATATGGAAGTGGACAATTATTTTGGGACGGCCGAAAAAGGAAAGATGGACTATAAATATGGGACGGAGGGAGTATAAAAATTTTGTTGGTTTGACCAAACTGCATACTTAAGGGTGCGTTTGATATCCCAGAATGGGAACGAAGGAATGAAGGAAATTCATTCGAATCATGTGTTTGTTTAAGATGTAAAATTTTCAAATATGAGAATGAATGATATATATGTTCCATACTTCCTATACTTTAAAAGAGGTAATGTATGGATATATCTGAGGGACCCACAACTACTATCAAACTCATACCCATTGTGATTCATGGCAGTATACCAAACACACAAAAAATAAGATTAGAAGTAACGGATGTTTTACATACCAACGCTACCTCAACTTTCTCTCCCTCTCATTTCTATCACTCCCTCTCACCTTTCACCGCTAATGGTCAACATTCATTAAAATACTCACTTTATACTACACCTTACTAAATATTTCACACACACTCACAAATCAAATAAAAATAATAAAACACAAAGACTTTAACAAATGACGAGAGGTGATGCGGCTCACTACAATCGGCTGGTTTGAGAAGGTCACGCGTAATGGAGAGGGCCAAGTAGTGGGGGTGGTGCGTGACTAGGGGTTTTGGTATGAGGGCTCGCACCCATTACCTCTAGTCTATATGCAATCTTTTTGGTTTCGAAAGGCCAAGTGTAGTTTTTGTGGAGAACTTTGTTGTGCAAGTATCTTCCTTGTCGTCCCTCACATAAGGAAAAAAAAAACGTTATAGTATAGCTACACGAACGATAAGTGCACAACAAAGTTTTTCATGAGAACTACGTTTGCATTTTTAAAGTTGTAATTTACTATGAAAATAATGATTAAAGTTAGTTTGTTTAGATATACTTCAACTTCACTTGATTTAAATTTGTTATGTATAGATTAAAAAAAACACAATATAAGAAAAAATGTTGTCACTAAACTATGTAACTATATTACCGATATAATTCCTTTTGTATGTTTTAAGTTTGTTGATTGAAATTAAAAGCGAACAAACATTTATATAATATCAAAATGAAAAAAGATTGGGACAAAGAGTAGTACTATAAAATTTGATTGGACAAGAGTGTTAATGAAGAAAGTGCTTATTATTGTGTTTAAAGTTAATACTGTGCGTCTGATCTGTGTTCTTTTTTTGCTATTTGAAGTTATGTTGATCATATGATGGCTATTGAATAATTAGAAAAACTGATTGTCTGATTCATTCATATTTAATATACCAACCCAAATACGCTTATGGTCTTGCAATACCATGGTATGATCTAAGTGCTTCTCAACTTACAGATTTATAGTTGAGAGTGTGAGTTTGTTGTTGCAATAATCAAATAATCAATTTCGAAATACACAGTGAAATAGTCATAAGATGCCATGATTGGATGAATAGATTTCAAGCTTCTTAAATAGCCCATCCCCAAAAGAACAAAGGAATAGCAAATGGTTGTAAAAAATCAAAAGTCTAGTCAAGCAAATCCATGTGATAAGGAAGCTTTAGTTAAGAGAAATTGTACAAATGCACTACCCATGTGGTAACTCACCAACTCTTGAAGATAAGCTATTTTGTGTTTTTTCTAACTAGTTTCGATGAGCGTTTGGCATTTTATTTTTGTGCTAGAAAATTACCTTGATTTTATGTATGATGCATTGCTTTGTGAGTCAAATTTTGTTTATAACGAGGATTTAAGCCGCGCGTTGCCGCGGGCATTATGTGAGGACTAAATTTGCAACAAACCTATGAAATGAAGGACCAAGTTCGTATTGGATTTTTTTTTTTAAATTGTTAAAGATAACGGTCGTTAGCTACTTAACGTAAAGTTAGTGACTAAAGACTGACTTTGCAATAGATGTATAACATGAAGGACCAATTATGTAAATTATTAGAGGACTAAATTTGCAACGCACCTCTGAGATGAAGGACCAATTTCATACGGATTTAGCTTTGGGTGTTGTACTTATATTAATTTCTAATGAAATTTAGAACGTTTCAATTTAATAAAAAAAAATAAAAAATGAAATGGTAAGTGTGTTAAGTTTCTCAAACAGTCCAACCTTGAAGTGATAAAAGAACATAAAAATCAAAAGAACGGTCAAAGAACAAAGAAAACAACATATCCATGTGAGCTTAAATGACTTTAGTCATGTGGTTACTAACCAACTCTTGAAGGTGACTTGTGGGATTCTAATGCAAACTGTAATGTGTTTCTTTAATCATATCAGGCTTAGCTGTAAGGCTCCTTTATTATTGTGGTGTACAAGAACTATACTCTTATACTGTGTTTCTCAAGTTTTTTTTAGAGTGAAAATGAAAATAAATGAATCAAAGATAGATGATTTTGCTTATAAAATTTTCACATCAACTTTTGGAGCGCTATGTGTGTTAATATGTTAAAACACACTTTTTTGTGTCACTTGACATCTATCATTTTATTTTATTTTTTATTTCTTTAAATAAATAAATTTTTCATCATTAAATAAAAATACTAATAACAGTACGAAAAAAAAAACGAGAAGATAAAAATACATCAAATTATCAATAAACTAACTTTTTTTTTTGATGTCGTTGTCAAATGTGCTCTATAATATTTCGTTGAAGACTTACGTGTGCTTCTTTATCGCGTAATCGTCGTTGTACTTGCATCTCTAGATCAAAGTACGTTGTATATTTGGTTGTGGATTAATATATAACTCGTTTAATTCATTTATCGCAAATTTTTGATCTTTCAAAAAGCATGCTATGCAATATGATGTAAGTATACATGATTCTTCGTATCATGTTATGCAAAATCATGACGCGCCGGTTGTTGTATAATTCCTCAACATCCTTGGAGGACACCAAAAGCTCATTCGACATCCTTTTGTGCACTTTACAAACTTTTGATCTTTCAAAATCATGTTATGCAATATGATGTAAGTATACATGATTCTTCATATAATGTTATGCAAAATCATGATGCGCTGGTTGTTGTATAATTCTTCAACATCCTTAGAGGACACCAAAATCTTGTTCGATATCATTTCATGCACTTTACTAATTACTATAGAAAAGTTCATGTATGCTATCATCTATACTACTATATAAAGCATTTGGGACATTACATTTATGGAAAGCTTAAAATTTTCAGATTACATACTTGCTAATTGTGGAATTGTGTAAGATTTTAAAAACATGTATTGGCCAGATTCGAACCCGAGTCCCCGAGTGAAAACAATATATTCTAACTGCTAGACTACAATGGACTTTTGTTCATTTATTGCACAACCAAATGCATATACATATACGATTTTTTTGCACAACCAAATACATATAATACATATACAACTTTTGTGATTGTTTACACGAGCCTTACAAATTTTTTGTTTATTTGAACATTCTTTTCTATCGGGTTTTCTAACAACTAACATCAAGGACATGTTTTTCTGACAGCGTTTTAAAGTAGAGGATCCTCTCAAGTAACTTGACTCAAGTTAGAGTATCCTAACCATTAGATTAAAATCAAAGGTAAAGATGATGTGGTTTTTCTTTTAATCTTGACCATTGATTTTAATCAAATGGTTGAGGATCCTCTCACTTGAGTCAAGTTGTCCAACCTATTTGAGAGGATCCTCTTCCGCGTTTTAATCTTACTCAGAAAGCAAAACTTAGATTCAATTCAATTCACCTCCAAGCAACATTCGTTAAACAAGGTCAACGTTCGGTGATGGGTACCTATATTCAAATCGCTAAATAACATTCCTCTTCAAACCTGCTGTTTTGCGCGGGTACAATACTACTAATAATAAATCGCAATAACCGTCTGTGGTTTGTGTAAATCGCAAGTATAGTTTTTGCAACTCTTAAAATGCAATCGTAATCTATGTAAGAAACATTTGGTGTAAATATCATTCACCATTAAATTGAAAAGACTAAAATACCTTTATTCATGTGAAAAGTCAAGAGAAGAAAAACAAGTTTATTTTAGTCATCTTAATTTTGCAAGTGCCAATATTAAAACCAAAAGGTTTTCACAAAGACTGCATTTGTATTTTCAATTCTGAAACAAACCACAAATACAGATTTTTCCATTTTACTCTTTTGTTATAATGATCACTGTATAATTGTGCTTTGGTAATCTACTAGTAAAAATAAAGTACAGGCGTACTGTTTATTATGATGAGGTCCGTCACGCTTACACTACACTGTCTGATACTCCGATCTACTGTATAAAAGAGGGGTTAATAGTTGTAAAGGTATTTTTTTTTTTACTCTTTCCTTATTTATTTAATGTCAGAGTTTTCGTTACGGTTGTAGCCTTGTAGAAGCCCAACCACTGCATGCCTACTGGCCTCATGCATTAACTTAACCTCTTCTTCTACTCGGTACAGTATTATTTACTATCTGGTCCTTGGTGATTACTACTACTTCGTATTATTTAGTTTTTTTTTATATGTTCTAACTTCTAATAGAAGAAAAGTATAGCGATGGAGCTATGTCACAAATTATTTAGTAGAAGCTAAATACTACATAAAATCATTGTGTCAAAATGATAACCGGTAATATAAAACAACGAATGTTAATAAAACTGTTAGTTAGTATTAGCTTAGATATGACACAAGCCATGATCAATTAGGGTTTTTTATATTCGTTGTAATTTATAAATACTCAGAGCAATAAATATATTTTACGGGATGTATCATTCAACATTGTATCAGAGCGGCTCTAATTCTCAAACCTAAGTAGCTACATTAAGTCGCATCCCTTAGTCCACCCCGTCGAACAATAACTGTCGCCATTTATCCCTTCTCAATTAAAAAAACTATATTTTTTTGTCAAAACCTTATCCACATACTATTTTGGCGATATCTTTTTAAACTTTTGGAATTAACTGATGATGTCATCGCCATTTTCTTTTCGTTTTCATTTCTGCACAATACCCAACTTGAATTAGCTCCATCGCCTGTCGGACGTTCCGCCATAGGCTGCTGGAAGCTGGCTGCTACAAAAAAAAGTCTTTGTTTCTTTGCTTTCCTTTGTTGCATGATGAAGATTAACCTCCACTTGCTTTGAGTCTTCATCAACAAATATTTCATTTGTTTTTCCTACTGCGATTATTTTCTTTTAATGCTACTTGAAGAATTGTTTTCACTTGTTGCCGGATTTCTTCATCAACAAATTATGCTTTTATTGCGACAATGATTTTTCACTTTACTACTCCAGTTCGAGCTTTTACAATTTTTCTGCCCGGACTACCGGTGAGTATGAGTTTATTAGATATTTCCCAAACCTGATTGTGAGCTTAGGGTCCATTAAGGTTTTAATATGCATTGTAACCTATAAATACTCAAGAAATAAAAATTACAATCTTATGAGGTTTCTATCATTCAACATTTAGCACTTTGATATTATCAAATAAGGTTTCATGTCCAAACCTCAATAGGTATATGTTTTAGAGTGGTTGGGGAAATGGATGAAAATGGTCACGTTCATTACTAGTTATAATACCCGTGCGCGTACGGGGTTTTGACATAAAAATTTTATCATGTATTTAATACCGAATATATTGTTTTAAAAAGCTTTAAACTTTACATCTATTAATTTAGTATAAGTCAAATTTATTTTGCAATAACAGTGCCTATTAAAAACAGTCACAACACCCCTGTATTTGGCTATTATTACAGTTCAAAACTCCCTTAAAATTAGCAATTGAAATAGTCTCAAACACCCTTGAATTCAGCTATCAAGGCAGTTTCAAGGACCCATCAATTCAGCTATTAAAAACAGCCAAACACGTTGAATTCTGTAATTAAAACAGTCATAAAAACCTTTTAATAACTATTAAAACAATCCTAATCACCAATTCTAACTATTAAGACGGTCCCAAAACCTTTTAAAAACGTACTATAATTAGTAAAAAATAACAGTCCCAAACTCCAATAACTTAAGCAAGTCCTACTTTAGTAAACCAGCTCATTCTTTTCGCAGTAGATTTTCAAGTGAAGGAGACACATTAGTTACATCTCTTTCTAGATCAACATTATTCTATATTACAACAAATTCAAAAGCAATTAACTCATCAAATACTTATGAGATTTGTTTTTTTGTTGCAACTTTGGAATAAGGTTAATGCAACACATATCAGTGCCTGTGACAAAGGCATTTATATAACGTTAACTTGGGATTATGTGAGTTAGCCGTTTAAGTATATGAAAATTCAAGAGACAACTTGATTTTAAAATTCAATAAACACATATACCATATAAGCAAATTATTATATCAAATATATGTTCTAAGTAACCTTCAAAGTAAATCCGTAGTTGATGCATCAGATGTAGTTTCGGGGGTTTTTATGGTTCCAACTTTAGCATACTTGGTGATGAACTTGTATTCCCAGTCTCTTAATGTGTCAAATTCGAATAAACAGCGCATAAGGACCAACTGGTATATAAAACATTCTGAAAGAAACATAAATCAGCTAATACTCAAATTATTGGGACAAAACGTACACTTTTTTTTCTTCATTTCTTTCGGACTTAACAACGCGCACAATACACTTTCTGCTAAAGTAATAAAAAATAGAAGGTGGAGCCTAATAGAGCATATCGCTTTTCAAAATGAGTAAATTAGCTTTGTATAACGTTTTTAACTGACAGACATGCTGAGGTTGATGTTGATGTTATTGTTTAACTTTAACTATTGATATCATGTTGTACAAAATGTGCGAGTTTAGAAGTACATAATGAGCATTAATGAAGTTAAAATATGTTCCGTAAAGTTTTAAAAATGTTTTTATGGATATTCATATATAAATTTTAAATAACAATTTCATGAGTCGTGGTTATTAGTAGAATCGCCACAATAACTCGTGCTTACTATTTGATATTTATATTCCCGTTACTAATAATTTAGCCGTATTTAATATTCAAACCCGTGTACGCATAAATTAAACTTTTAAATAGAATAACATGAGTCCTTATTTAAAAAAATATTCTAATGGATGAAAGTCTAAAACTAACAATATTAAAACTAATTCGCATATTATAATTTTAATAGATGAAAGTCTAAAAACTAATGCTAATACTCATGTAATTTTAAACAAAGTTAATATTATAAAGTATAATGGGTATAAAGTGTAAGGGGTTATTTGTGTTTTTTCTAAAGTTATTAAAAAACATGGAAACTTGTAATTTTACACTTAACTCTTTATAATTTATTTAAAATTCAACCACTAAAGTTTTATTAATTACTTCCTATTTTTTTAAGTTTTGTTTTCATAAATTTGACACCTATATTTTTATGCATTTTTTTTCTTAACCAAATTTCTCCACCAAATTTATTAAGTTTGACCAAAATCAATTCAATTTTGACTTTCGATTGACCAATCATATTGCTCGATTTCGCCTACGTGGCAAAATCGAGCTCTCCTATTGGTCCAACTTTTTTTTCAATGAGAAGGGTTTTGCAAAAACACTCCGAAATGATGTAATTCTTTTATTATATAAAAGATTTATAAAAATTTTGTTGGTTTGACCAAACTGCATACTTAAGGGTGCGTTTGATGTCCCCAGAATGGGAACGAAGGAATGAAGGAAATTCATTCGATTCATGTGATTGTTTAAGATGTAAATTTTTCAAATATGAGAATCAATGATATATATGTTCCATACTTTATATATCTCAAAAGAGGTAATGTATGGATATATCTGAGGGGCCCACAACTACTATCAAACTCATACCCATTGTGATTCATGGAAGTATACCAAACGCACAAAGAATAAGATTAGAAGTAACGGATGCTTTACCAATGCTACCTCAACTTTCTCTCCCTCTCATTTCTATCACTCCCTCTCACCTTTCACCGCCAATGATCACCATTCACTAAAATACTCACTTTATACTACACCTTACTAAATATTTCACACACACTCACAAATCAAATAAAAATAATAAAACACAAATACTTTCACAAATGACGAGAGGTGATGCGGCTCACCACAATCGGCTGGTTTGAGAAGGTCACGCGTAATGGAGAGGGCCAAGTAGTGGGGGTGGTGCGTGACTAGGGGTTTTGGTATGATGGCTCGCACCCATTACCTCTGGTCTATATGCAATCTTTTTGGTTTCGAAAGTCCAAGTGTAGTTTTTGTGGAGAACTTTGTTGTGCAAGTATCTTCCTCGTCGTCCCTCACATAAGGAAAAAAAACGTTATAGTATAGCTACACGAACGATAAGTACACAACAAAGTTTTTCATGAGAACTACGTTTGCATTTTTAAAGTTGTACTCCCTCCATCCCAAATTATAAGTCCACTTTCATATTTCACAAAGTTTAAGAAAAGTGGGTCCCTTATAATATTAACCAATAAAAGTTCATCTCCTCCCACTTAGAAACATTTTGATTGGTAGAAATTAAAAGTGGACATTAATTTTAGACAACAAAAAGTAACAAAGTTGACTTATATTTTGGGACGGAGGGAGTAATTTACTACTCCCTCCGTCCCAAAACAAATGTCAGGTTTGATTTTTTAGAGTCTTTATTGTTCAACTTTGGCCGTAAATATTTTTATTTGTGTTATATAATACTTGATGCAAAATATATGAATGAATTGAGTTTCAAATGTATTTTCATTGGTATAATTTTTATAAAGTATTATATAACGCAAATAAAAATATTTAAGGTCAAAGTTGAACAAAAAAGACCCCAAAAAGTCAAACCTGATATTTATTTTGGGACGGAGGGAGTATGAAAATAATGATTAAAGTTAGTTTGTTTAGATATACTTCAACTTCACTTGTTTTAAATTTGTTATGTATAGATTAAAAAAAAACACAATATAAGAAAAAATGTTGTCACTAAACTATGTAGCTATATTACCGATATAATTCCTTTTGTATGTTTTAAGTTTGTTGATTGAAATTAAAAGTGAACAAACATATTATATAATATCAAAATGAAAAAAAGATTGGGACAAAGAGTAGTACTATAAAATTTGATTGGACAAGAGTGTTAATGAAGAAAGTGCTTATTATTGTGTTTAAAGTTAATACTGTGCGTCTGATCTGTGTTCTTTTTTTGCTATTTGAAGCTATTTGAAGTTATGTTGATCATATGATGGCTATTGAATAATTAGAAAAACTGATTGTCTGATTCATTCATATTTAATATACCAACCCAAATACGCTTATGGTCTTGCAATACCATGGTATGATCTAAGTGCTTCTCAACTTACAGATTTATAGTTGAGAGTGTGAGTTTGTTGTTGCAATAATCAAATAATCAATTTCGAAATACACAGTGAAATAGTCATAAGATGCCATGATTCGATGAATAGATTTCAAGCTTCTTAAGAGTAAACTACACAGATGGTCCCTGTGGTTTGCGTTGACTTTCACTCTTGGTCCTTTGACTTTTATTTTTGCACCTATAGTCCCTAACTCTGAAACCATTAACACTCATATTCCCTTGACCAAATGTCGTTAAGTTTGACTGTTAAACACCCCTCATGTGACTTGCACATGAGGGCATTATTGTCCTTTTACCCTTGTCACTCTTGTCCATTTATATCAAATCCCACTAAACCCACCATCCATCATAACCAAACCTGCAACCAACCACCAGTGTTGGTGGCAACCCAAAAAAAAAAAAAAAAAAAAAAAAACATATCCTGCTTGTACAACTAACAAATGACTTTTAAGAATTTTTTAGATGCATAAGTAGGATATGTAAAATTCAAAATAAGCTAACATTGTTTGATATCTAAAATAAATGAGATATGTTGCAAGCAACTTCATCGTCATAACTCATCAAACAACCACCACCAATTGTACCACTTACCATTTGATCATCAAACACCCACGGCCCACCACCACTTGAATCAAAACTCACATTAAAACAAAGTGACATGATATTCATTTTCAGAGCCAAAAAGTAATACATACAACAATTGATTGGTAATAGATTAATCATAGTTGTATATGAATTAAGCTTAGATTAAAAAAAAATAAATAAATACTATTAACTCAATTATCCTACTCTTGTACCACTTACTGAGAAAAATTAAACACCACCACCACTTTCGTTTATTTCAGCCATGCCACCATTAAGAAGACAACAAACCCATTAACCCCAGTATAACCATGACGAGCACCAGATCCAGCTCCGGCCAAATCCACAAATCCACCACCGTCACCACTTACAGAGCTTAAACAAAAACCCTCAACACCTAAAATAAAAACCCTCAACGCTAATTTAAACCATCTCCACGTCACCACATCACTCGCCGTCATTAAATCCTAAAAAACACACAACATCCACTGCTGTCACTTCGACCAACACCACTGCTGTCACTTGCACCTTCAGATAACACCATAGATCTGAAGGTCCCACCAGCTAGATCTGATATCTCCGACAAAAGATCCGGCGAAGCACCAGCTAGATTTGGGTACAAGATCATTTCTTTTTTGTTAAATTTCGTGAAGTCTTTTTTTTTCTTCTTGAAACTGGAATAATGGGATGCTGGTGGATTGGTGGTGATGTTAGGAAAAGGGGATGCACAGATTCAAAGTCTGGGGGTGTTTGTGAATTACTTTGTTATTTATTAGCATTTATTTTTATGAAATAAGTAATTTAATGGTTTTAATAGATTAGTATAAAAGGGTGATAAAGGGTAAAAAGACAAAAATACCCTCATGTGCAAGTCACATGAGGGGTGTTTAACAGTCAAACCTAATGGCGTTTGGTCAAGGGACTATGAGTGTTAAGGGTTTCAGAGTTAGGGACTATAGGTGCAAAAATAAAAGTCAAAGGACCAAGAGTGAAAGTCAACGCAAACCACAGGGACCATCTGTGTAGTTTACTCCTTCTTAAATAGCCCATCCCCAAAAGAACAAAGGAATAGCAAATGGTTGTAAAAAATCAAAAGTCTAGTCAAGCAAATCCATGTGATAAGGAAGCTTTAGTTAAGAGAAATTGTACAAATGCACTCCCCATGTGGTAACTCACCAACTCTTGAAGATAAGCTATTTTGTGTTTTTTCTAACTAGTTTCGGTGAGCGTTTGGCATTTTATTTTTGTGCTAGAAAATTACCTTGATTTTATGTATGATGCATTTCTTTGTGAGTCAATATTTGTTTATAACGAGGATTTAAGCCGCGCGTTGCCGCGGGCATTATGTGAGGACTAAATTTGCAACAAACCTATGAAATGAAGGACCAAGTTCGTATGGATTTTTTTTTTTTTTTTTTTTAAAAATTGTTAAAGATAACGTCGTTAGCTACTTAACGTAAAGTTAGTAACTAAAGACTGACTTTGCAATAGATGTATAACATGAAGGACCAATTATGTAAATTATTAGAGGACTAAATTTGCAACGCACCTCTGAGATGAAGGACCAATTTCATACGGATTTAGCTTTGGGTGTTGTACTTATATTAATTTCTAATGAAACTTAGAACGTTTCAATTTAATAAAAAAAAATAAAAAATGAAATGGTAAGTGTGTTAAGTTTCTCAAACAGTCCAACCTTGAAGTGATAAAAGAACATAAAAATCAAAAGAACGGTCAAAGAACAAAGAAAACAACATATCCATGTGAGCTTAAATGACTTTAGTCATGTGGTTACTAACCAACTCTTGAAGGTGACTTGTGGGATTCTAATGCAAACTGTAATGTGTTTCTTTAATCATATCAGGCTTAGCTGTAAGGCTCCTTTATTATTGTGGTGTACAAGAACTATACTCTTATACTGTGTTTCTCAAGTTTTTTTTAGAGTGAAAATGAAAATAAATGAATCAAAGATAGATGATTTTGCTTATAAAACTTTCACGTCAACTTTTGGAGCGCTATGTGTGTTAATATGTTAAAACACACTTTTTTGTGTCACTTGACATCTATCATTTTATTTTATTTTTTATTTCTTTAAATAAATAAATTTTTCATCATTAAATAAAAATACTAATAACAGTACGAAAAAAAATATGAGAAGATAAAAATACATCAAATTATCAATAAACTAACTTTTTTTTTTGATGTCGTTGTCAAATGTGCTCTATAATATTTCGTTGAAGACTTACGTGTGCTTCTTTATCGCGTAATCGTCGTTGTACTTGCATCTCTAGATCAAAGTACGTTGTATATTTGGTTGTGGATTAATATATAACTCGTTTAATTCATTTATCGCAAATTTTTGATCTTTCAAAAAGCATGCTATGCAATATGATGTAAGTATACATGATTCTTCGTATCATGTTATGCAAAATCATGACGCGCCGGTTGTTGTATAATTCCTCAACATCCTTGGAGGACACCAAAAGCTCATTCGACATCCTTTTGTGCACTTTACAAACTTTTGATCTTTCAAAATCATGTTATGCAATATGATGTAAGTATACATGATTCTTCATATAATGTTATGCAAAATCATGATGCGCTGGTTGTTGTATAATTCTTCAACATCCTTAGAGGACACCAAAATCTTGTTCGATATCATTTCATGCACTTTACTAATTACTATAGAAAAGTTCATGTATGCTATCATCTATACTACTATATAAAGCATTTGGGACATTACATTTATGGAAAGCTTAAAATTTTCAGATTACATACTTGCTAATTGTGGAATTGTGTAAGATTTTAAAAACATGTATTGGCCAGATTCGAACCTGAGTCCCCGAGTGAAAACAATATATTCTAACTGCTAGACTACAATGGACTTTTGTTCATTTATTGCACAACCAAATGCATATACATATACGATTTTTTTGCATAACCAAATACATATAATACATATACAACTTTTGTGATTGTTTACACGAGCCTTACAAATTTTTTGTTTATTTGAACATCTTTTCTATCGGGTTTTCTAACAACTAACATCAAGGACATGTTTTTCTGACAGCGTTTTAAAGTAGAGGATCCTCTCAAGTAACTTGACTCAAGTTAGAGTATCCTAACCATTAGATTAAAATCAAAGGTAAAGATGATGTGGTTTTTCTTTTAATCTTGACCATTGATTTTAATCAAATGGTTGAGGATCCTCTCACTTGAGTCAAGTTGTCCAACCTATTTGAGAGGATCCTCTTCCGCGTTTTAATCTTACTCAGAAAGCAAAACTTAGATTCAATTCAATTCACCTCCAAGCAACATTCGTTAAACAAGGTCAACGTTCGGTGATGGGTACCTATAATCAAATCGCTAAATAACATTCCTCTTCAAACCTGCTGTTTTGCGCGGGTACAATACTACTAATAATAAATCGCAATAACCAACTGTGGTTTGTGTAAATCGCAAGTATAGTTTTTGCAACTCTTAAAATGCAATCGTAATCTATGTAAGAAACATTTGGTGTAAATATCATTCACCATTAAATTGAAAAGACTAAAATACCTTTATTCATGTGAAAAGTCAAGAGAAGAAAAACAAGTTTATTTTAGTCATCTTAATTTTGCAAGTGCCAATATTAAAACCAAAAGGTTTTCACAAAGACTGCATTTGTATTTTCAATTCTGAAACAAACCACAAATACAGATTTTTCCATTTTACTCTTTTGTTATAATGATCACTGTATAATTGTGCTTTGGTAATCTACTAGTAAAAATAAAGTACAGGCGTACTGTTTATTATGATGAGGTCCGTCACGCTTACACTACACTGTCTGATACTCTGATCTACTGTATAAAAGAGGGGTTAATAGTTGTAAAGGTATTTTTTTTACTCTTTCCTTATTTATTTAATGTCAGAGTTTTCGTTACGGTTGTAGCCTTGTAGAAGCCCAACCACTGCATGCCTACTGGCCTCATGCATTAACTTAACCTCTTCTTCTACTCGGTACAGTATTATTTACTATCTGGTCCTTGGTGATTACTACTACTTCGTATTATTTAGTTTTTTTTATATGTTCTAACTTCTAATAGAAGAAAAGTATAGCGATGGAGCTATGTCACAAATTATTTAGTAGAAGCTAAATACTACATAAAATCATTGTGTCAAAATGATAACCGGTAATAGATATGACACAAGCCATGATCAATTAGGGTTTTTTTTATACTCGTTGTAATTTATAAATACTCAGAGCAATAAATATATTTTACGGGATGTATCATTCAACATTGTATCAGAGCGGCTCTAATTCTCAAACCTAAGTAGCTACATTAAGTCGCATCCCTTAGTCCACCCCGTCGAACAATAACTGTCGCCATTTATCCCTTTTCAATTAAAAAACTATATTTTTTTGTCAAAACCTTATCCACATACCATTTTTGCGATATCTTTTTAAACTTTTGGAATTAACTGACGATGTCATCGCCATTTTCATTTCGTTTTCATTTCTGCACAATACCCAACTTGAATTAGCTCCATCGCCTGTCGGACGTTCCGCCATAGGCTGCTGGAAGCCGGCTGCTACAAAAAAAAGTCTTTGTTTCTTTGCTTTCCTTTGCTGCATGATGAAGATTAACCTCCACTTGCTTTGAGTCTTCATCAACAAATATTTCATTTGTTTTTCCTACTGCGATTATTTTCTTTTAATGCTACTTGAAGAATTGTTTTCACTTGTTGCCGGATTTCTTCATCAACAAATTATGCTTTTATTGCGATAATGATTTTTCACTTTACTACTCCAGTTCGAGCTTTTACAATTTTTCTGCCCGGACTACCAGTGAGTATGAGTTTATTAGATATTTCCCAAACCTGATTGTGAGCTTAGGGTCCATTAGGGTTTTAATATGCATTGTAACCTATAAATACTCAAGAAATAAAAATTACAATCTTATGAGGTTTCTATCATTCAACATTTAGCACTTTGATATTATCAAATAAGGTTTCATGTCCAAACCTCAATAGGTATATGTTTTAGAGTGGTCGGGGAAATGGATGAAAATGGTCACGGAATTACTCGGGTTAACCGCATACATATTAGTGAAAATGACCATCCTCCACATAAGCTGAAGACCATGCTCCACGAATAAGATGAAGATGGAAAATATATTTACCTGTTTGACAATTATTCGAGTATCAGATCGTAACTATAAGGAGTGTCTAGTGAAAACCTTAAACAACATTAAAAGTTTCTTTGTACAAATTTGATGTAACAAACAATTTTCTATGTCAGGAAAACAAGATTAAAACAAGATTACAAGAGGTCTACTAATTGCTACCAAGAACATAAGATAATAAAAAGATGGCATAAAACAACCAAAATGCAAAACAATTAAGGCATTTCACGTCATGCTGAATATAGCCTTATGGGCATGATCGGAGTGTCCTTACGTTCTTACCCGGAAAGCATCAAAGGGACGTGATAATTAGTTTAACGACCAACATGAGGAAAAATCGATTGAAATACAAGAATCTTCTCTTCGTATTTTGGTTTTAGCTATTGTCCATCAAAAAATGAGTATGATTAATTGTAAGAGTAAATTACACCGTTCGTCCTTGTGGTTTGCGTTGACTGGCGTCGTTAGTCCTTTGAAGGTATACTCGTCACTAACGGGCAAAAGTTTGGCGCTGTTAGTCCCTCCATCCGGTGGTCCCCACTAACGCTTGTTAAGTGTTGTTACACCTGAAGTCCCATGAAGGTATACTCGTCATTTTGCAAACCAAAAGGACGAACGGTGCAATTTTTTTTGTTTATTTTTTAACACGTTAGTAAGTTCCGTTTTAATACGTTTTCGTCTGTGTTTTTATGTTTTCGTCTGTTTTTTCACGTTTTCGTTTGTTTTTTTACGTTTTTGTCCGTTTTTTTTACGAAAACGTAAAAAACAGACGAAAACGTAAAAAACGGACAAAAACGTAAAAAAACAGACGAAAACGTGAAAAAACAGACGAAAACATAAAAAACAGACGAAAACGTAAAAGACAGACGAAAAAGTATTAAAACGGAACTTACTAACGTGTTAAAAAAAACAAAAAAAAATTGCACCGTTCGTCCTTTTGGTTTGCAAAATGACGAGTATACCCTCATGGGACTTCAGGTGTAACAACACTTAACAAGCGTTAGTGGGGACCACCGGATGGAGGGACTAACGGCGCCAAACGTTTGCCCGTTAAGGACGAACGGTGAAGTTTTTTTGGTCAAAGGACTAACGACGCCAGTCAACGCAAACCACAAGGACGAACGGTGTAATTTACTCTAATTGTAACCTCTAACAAGTTATGCACCTCTATTTCCGATAAATGAATAACAACAGGTCAATGAGATAAAATTTACTACGATTATGATTGGTGTCATTGTAGAAATTAATGTTTGCATTGTAGACAAGATGATAGTTAACTATCCTGAATATGATAGCAAGGATGTGGACCTTAAGATTTAAAGCACCCTACCAAAGAGGAAATGTTATAGTTTATGGCGACATAAATATTGTTCGTATCATCAGATATACATTTGACAATGGAATTTAAATGTCTGCCTGTCACTTCATTATTGTTAATAACTTAATACTATGTAACGGTGAAGATAAAATCGAACATGTATCTTACAGAGACCTTTTTTTTTTTTTTTTTTTTTTTTCTCTCAAATTCAGCCCACCAAACAAAGCTTGATTATAAACGTAAGAACAATGACCAGTCCTTGTCCCAACTTTGAGATCATAACTCATCGTATCCAATTCAACAAGAGCTATACCTAATTTCACTGAAGTTGCGTACGAAGAATGTAATTAAGATGCAAAGAGTAACACGTCGACCCGATAAGTCGATAGTAAAAGAATTGCTTTTGAAAAGGCCTCCGGCATAAATGCTAATTGGCCCACGGCTAATAAACATCAATCAATTGGTTAGGACTTATCCAAGGAACTCATCACGAGCATGTCTCAATCGTTCGTAGGTTTACGTACGTCATCGTTCATAAGCAGTGCTTAACTATTCCTCCAACAATCCGGGCTGTGCTCTCAATCCTAAGTAGTCGTAATTAATGATCCTTAAGTTTTGGTCCAATATGGGTTTGCAATCTTTGATTACTTACTTAACTACTTAAAACGTACCACTTCATGATTAAAAAAACTTCAAATACAAAATACTTGTTAAATTCAGTGGCTGTATATATTTTACTACTCCGTGTGACCACATCAAGAAGCAAGTATCAGTATTTTATTTGTTCATTGCGGATAAAAAGTTAAAAACCAGTATTTTGGTCAATAATGCATTGAAGATGGTTGGGAACAAGTGTTTTGGTGAATGTGATAACTTCCCCCAAAGACTTCTATTTATTGTCTGCACGTGTGTGTCTGTCTTACTCCACTAAGCTAACGGTAAAATCTGAAAGATATTGGTACTATATGTTTACACTATACTATTTTTACTGCATGTTCAAGTATTCGGATTAAGAAGTGAACACATGTTATAAGACAAAGGGAGTATGTTTGTATATTAAATATAAATAAGTTCAAAAGCAACACATCAATAATACAGTTTTGACGAAACGATGTATGTGGAGGTAAAATATATTAACGCTCGTATTCAAAAGTGAAGTTCGATTAAGTCCGAGTCTATAATATATTGAGCTTCAGATGTATGTTTTCCAGCTAGCTAAAGGACTTGTTTTCAAAGTCCTTTTTAGCCCACATACGGTTCCCTCTTAATAAGTTTATATAGCCCAAAGTCTAATCTAAAAACTTTAAATGCGAGCACAATATAGACGATGAGAGAATTTGTCGTCCCTCAACCAAGTTTTAGTCCGAAAAAGGTACTCTCAATGTCCCTATGACTTTGAAACTAAGGGCTTGTTCCTCTAGGCCGTTCTCCTTTATAATTAGACGGTATGTGTCATGATCATATCAGACTAGCATTTACATGAATGTCAATGTCACACATATGGACTAGAGAGGAACCCTCCCTCGAATCATATATGACTAGGTCATTTTAACGGCCTCCTTGGGCTACGTATGGTCCAAGTCATTTATCCATAAAACATTGTCATGTAAATAACCTCTCATGCAAAGCATCCCCAAAGCAGGAACCGTTTGTCCGTCCACCTGAAAATCCTGTGTCACTTCACTTCAAAAATTTTAAAGGACGTAACTAATTACTACCTCCGTCCCAAAATATAAGTCCAGTTTGACTTTTTATATCGAACTTTGACATTAAATATTTTTGTTTGTATTATATATCACTTGATGAAAATTATACCAAATGAAAATACATATATAACGCTATCCATCTATATATTTTACATCAAGTATTATATAATACAACCAAAACTATTTACGGTCAAAGTTCAATTAAAAAAGTCAAACTGAACTTATATTTTGGGACGGAGGGAGTATTTATTGTTTGCGGTAACCGTTAGCATGTTTAATTTTCTTCGTAGTTTAATACATTATCTTCAGTGTTTTAAGCGAAAAGGACAATATGGTTGTTAAGGTTCATAAGAATATGCCCATCTTCACATTATTGATTATTGCTTGATTCCATCAAATGTTGACCGTCGAACACTCCAACTTCAGTTTGAATTTTCGGAAACAGGAACACATGGTTGACCGCATTTTTTATATATCAATAAACCATACTCCTTGTTTATTAAATATATAATAATAGTCTTTATTTCTAACAAAAGTTCTAATTAAAGTCTGTAGAATGTTAGCTAATGTTCACAAGTTGCATTTCTAGTAAAACAAAGTTAGAAAAACGATTAAGAATAACAATAAAACTAATGAACAACACATTATAATTCTTACAGAAAGTGTGAAAGACACAGTTTCAAAGTTTTATATCATATCCGTTACAGATATATATGACATCTGATCTTACAAACAGTTCTAATAGAATCACGATACACGTTCAATCCCAATATTCAGTTCATCAATACGTAACCATTACCGTTTTGTTACGAATATATAATTTTAAGCTCTATGTGTTAGTTGAGCTTTAAAAATCTATCCAAACAAAACGAATTGTATGTTTTTTTATCAGATTATTAGCTTAACTCACTAACGGTCTTTGAACTTTCAAGTATCTAAGATGTACTTAAGGTGCCTCATTTAAGCGGTAGAGGCTAGGTTAAACAGAGATGTTTTTTGGTTTGTATCCAGTGAATATCATTAAAGAACTATAACTACAAAGATTACGGTGAAGCATAAAACTGAACCATATGTCTAGAGGACAAAAACAAAAGAAGCTATAGTGGCATAGCCAAATCAGCCTCAAGACCAAGAAAGTGGATGCTACAAAGAAGAAGGCCGCTGATGTGGCTAGTATGAGTGGTATGAAGATTGCTACATCAAACCGGTTTGATGCCCTTTATATGGATAATACTGATGACGCCCCTACCAATGAAGTGACTAAGAATGTTAATTCTGGTATTCCAAATGAAGCTAAGGAGGATGGGTCTTTAGAGACTGGTAATGCATCACAAGAACCGCTTTTGAGTGATTCAATGGGAACAAAGGAGGTTGGTTCTACTTCTACAGTTGAGAAAATTGGGGAGCTTGAAAAGCTACTTATTGATGGGAAAGCTACTCTTGTGGATGATGATGGTCATCCTATTAAAAATGTTGATTATCCGGGGTCTACTTCTTCTACTATGATGGTTAACATATTCTCTAAGGTAGGAGTGATTGTTGTTTCAAACAATGATGAAGATGATGTTGTGAATACTTTTGATGAGTCCATGAACCTATTTGGTGGTGGTCATGATCGTGAAGATGATTATGATGACTATGCGGATCAAGTCTACGATCTTCCAGGAAATCTGGATGCTTTATATGACACGTATGGTGTAACACCTGGTATTTTTCCTAAAACCTAATCCTAGCCAAACTTCTATTTTTAGAGCCTGAAACGTTTTAAAACTTTAAAGCATGTTAAATTGGATTGAGGAGCGTGAGATATATNATTAATTTCCATTTACAAAACTTATTACCTTTATTAATATTATTATTTTCTTATGTGTTAAACGTTAGACTAATAAACGGAAACATTATATATATACTTTGATATCGTTACTTATTTGGATAATAGATTTGATATCCGCATTGATGACTTATATTATGACTTGTGAACTTGTATTGGACGTATTGGATTTGCGGCTATGGTTATTTGGACTTATGGACCCTTTGGTACACGAGACGGTAGGGTACGTTAGGCCCTTAAAGATCTTAACGTACCTGGAACCCGAACTATACGTAATGGTCGATAAACCTGAACAACTAATGGACAACGTGAATGATATATTCAATCATATTAATATCTACACTTATATTATTATTAATGCTATTTGTATATAAAAGAGTCGTTGACTCGGGAAATGCTTTATAAACGGGCAGGTCATGCCGAAATTTACTAAAATTAATTATTATCTTTACTATACTTTATCAAGTATATTCTTATTAATATTTTGGGAAATGGGTAATACCGAGACTATTAGGAATTGTCATCTTTATTTGTTCGTGTCTTTTATTCTTTTCTTTTCTTTTCTTTTCTTTTGACGAGTATTCTTCGAGTCTTTGTTTATTTCCTTGTATGTTNGATTTGTTCGTTGGTCCGGTTGAGTCGCGAGTTGGGTCGACTCACCGAGTCAACTCGGTTGACTCGGTGAGGTTTTGTGTTTAGTTGAGTTTGGTACGAGTTGGGTAGGCGAGGGGGTGATAGTTTTGGTGTTTGGAGCTTATTTTGGACTTGTTTGGTTCGTTCCGTGTGTCAGCAGCCCCTAGCCACCACCACCGAGCCATGGTGGTGGTGGTGGGTGGTGTTTGGATATTATTATTGTTATTGTTGGTGTATTTGGGATGAGATAATTGGTTTTGGATGAGATTTGGATTAGCCGAAGTGATTATGCGAATTGATGTTGTTGTGGTTATAGGTTAGTGACGGGTTTAGGATTAGAAATGGTATTATTGGTTGAGGCGAGATATGGGATTGTGGTGTTTATTGTGGATATGGTTTTGGTTATGTTTTGTCGGGACCATTTGGTCACTTAGTCTCGGCTTGGTTACATATAATTTATAAACTAAAACCATATACTTATTATAAACTTTACTAATATTATTATTATTATAAACAAACTCATTTTATAAATAATATTACTATTATGATTTCTAATGTAAACTAAGACGTAAACTATATTATTACTATTATTAATATTTTCTAATTACAAAACTTATTATTTCTATTAGTATCCGTTCGTAGGTTTACGTACGTCATCGTTCATAAGCAGTGCTTAACTATTCCTCCAACAATCCGGGCTGTGCTCTCAATCCTAAGTAGTCGTAATTAATGATCCTTAAGTTTTGGTCCAATATGGGTTTGCAATCTTTGATTACTTACTTAACTACTTAAAACGTACCACTTCATGATTAAAAAAACTTCAAATACAGAATATTTATTGAATTCAGTGGCTGTATTTATTTTACTACTCCGTATGACCACATCAAGAAGCAAGTATCAGTATTTTATTTGTTCATTGCGGATAAAAAGTTAAAAACCAGTATTTTGGTCAATAATGCATTGAAGATGGTTGGGAACAAGTGTTTTGGTGAACGTGATAACTTCCCCCAAAGACTTCTATTTATTGTCTGCACGTGTGTGTCTGTCTTACTCCACTAAGCTAACGGTAAAATCTGAAAGCTATTGGTACTATATGTTTACACTATATGTACTATTTTTACTGCATGTTCAAGCATTCGGATTAAGAAGTGAACACATGTTATAAGACAAAGGGAGTATGTTTGTATATTAAATATAAATAAGTTCAAGAGTAAGGATCAAATGAGAAATAAAACAGTTTTGACGAAACGATGTATGTGGAGGTAAAATATATTAACGCTCGTATTCAAAAGTGAAGTTCGATTAAGTCCGAGTCTATATATATAATATATTGAGCTTCAGATGTATGTTTTCCAGCTAGCTAAAGGACTTGTTTTCAAAGTCCTTTTTAGCCCACATACGGTTCCCTCTTAATAAGTTTATATAGCCCAAAGTCTAATCTAAAAACTTTAAATGCGAGCACAATATAGACGATGAGAGAATTTGTCGTCCCTCGACCAAGTTTTAGTCCGAAAAAGGTACTCTCAATGTCCCTATGACTTTGAAACTAAGGGCTTGTTCCTCTAGGCCGTTCTCCTTTATAATTAGACGGTATGTGTCATGATCATATCAGACTAGCATTTACATGAATGTCAATGTCACACATATGGACTAGAGAGGAACCCTCCCTCGAATCATATATTGGGCTACGTATGGTCCAAGTCATTTATCCATAAAACATTGTCATGTAAATAACCTCTCATGCAAAGCATCCCCAAAGCAGGAACCGTTTGTCCGTCCACCTGAAAATCCTGTGTCACTTCACTTCAAAAATTTTAAAGGACGTAACTAATTGTTTATTGTTTGCGGTAACCGTTAGCATGTTTAATTTTCTTCGTAGTTTAATACATTATCTTCAGTGTTTTAAGCGAAAAGGACAATATGGTTGTTAAGGTTCATAAGAATATGCCCATCTTCACATTATTGATTATTGCTTGATTCCATCAAATGTTGACCGTCGAACACTCCAACTTCAGTTTGAATTTTCGGAAACAGGAACACATGGTTGACCGCATTTTTTATATATCAACAAACCATACTCCTTGTTTATTAAATATATAATAATAGTCTTTATTTCTAACAAAAGTTCTAATTAAAGTCTGTAGAATGTTAGCTAATGTTCACAAGTTGCATTTCTAGTAAAACAAAGTTAGAAAAACGATTAAGAATAACAATAAAACTAGTAATGAACAACACATTATAATTCTTACAGAAAGTGTGAAAGACACAGTTTCAAAGTTTTATATCATATCCGTGACAGATATATATGATATCTGATCTTACAAACAGTTCTAATAGAATCACGATACACGTTCAATCCCAATATTCACAGGGCCGTCTCATGAATTTATGAAATTTTTGAGGGCCCTGGACGAAATTAAATAATGAGGCCCTTCGATAAGGAATGCTATATATAAAGTGTCACCATTTATAAGATATAATGCAATTAGTTAGCTAAACGTTGTAACATATTACTCATTTAAGATACTTTCTCATCTAAATACTTTTTTCTTTGTGAAAAACATACGTACACATGAATATAATTATTAACGAGACAAATTTTGAGGCCCTTAAAAATTTTGGGGCCCTGTGCGGTCGCTCACCTTGCACACCCTCAAAGCCGGCCCTGAATATTCAGTTCATCAATACGTAACCATTACCGTTTTGTTACGAATATATAATTTTAAGCTCTATGTGTTAGTTGAGCTTTAAAAATCTATCCAAACAAAACGAATTGTATGTTTTTTTATCAGATTATTAGCTTAACTCACTAACGGTCTTTGAACTTTCAAGTATCTAAGATGTACTTAAGGTGCCTCATTTAAGTGGTAGAGGCTAGGTTAAACAGAGATGTTTTTTGGTTTGTATCCAGTGAATATCATTAAAGAACTATAACTACAAAGATTACGGTGAAGCATAAAACTGAACCATATGTCTAGAGGACAAAAACAAAAGAAGCTATAGTGGCATAGCCAAATCAGCCTCAAGACCAAGAAAGTGGATACTACAAAGAAGAAGGCCGCTGATGTGGCTAGTATGAGTGGTATGAAGATTGCTACATCAAACCGGTTTGATGCCCTTTATATGGATAATACTGATGACTTTGGTATCTCTACCAATGAAGTGACTAAGAATGTTAATTCTGGTATTCCAAATGAAGCTAAGGAGGATGGGTCTTTAGAGACTGGTAATGCATCACAAGAACCGCTTTTGAGTGATTCAATGGAAACAAAGGAGGTTGGTTCTACTTCTATAGTTGAGAAAATTGGGGAGCTTGAAAAGCTACTTATTGATGGGAAAGCTACTCTTGTGGATGATGATGGTCATCCTATTAAAAAGGTTGATTATCCGGGGTCTACTTCTTCTACTATGAGGGTTAACCCATTCTCTAAGGTGGGAGTGATTGTTGTTTCAAACAATGATGAAGATGATGTTGTGAATACTTTTGATGAGTCCATGAACCTATTTGGTGGTGGTCATGATCGTGAAGATGATTATGATGACTATGCGGATCAGGTCTATGATCTTCCAGGAAATTTGGATGCTTTATATGACACGTATGGTATCAAGCTCCAAGGTCTTGGTAGAAAGTAATTTTGTTTTCATAGGAGTCTAATGGTATCTTTTGAGTAGTGGTTTTTTCTTTTTTAGAGAATTGGAAGTATCTTGTTATGTAAGCTTTTCCGCCTATGTAACGGGCTGAGATATGGGATTCACTCATATCCTTTGTACTTATACGTTTTTTGGAGTAATATATTTACCGGTCTTTTGACCTTTTACCAAGAAAAAAAAATCATCCTCAAGAGGCTAACGGCTCACATCTACAAACCATGCTACAGTGGCTAATGTTAACCATATTGAATATTTCTTTTGTAAAATGGGGAAGGTCTTCATGTATAGTTCATATTGCGGTCGAGGATAGTCACTCGTTTGGTTTCCCACGTTCGGTAAAGACCCAAAGGTGTAACCAGAGTCGCGAGTTGGGGTAACACTCACGAGGTGACTAGGTGTGTGTGAATTGTGAGAATTCACTTGACTTAGCTTGGTCCATTTCACGAAAATCGGACCGAAATTTATAGAAATGTGTTTAGGGTTTCGAGCCACCCTTTGAGGCTATCAATGGTTGAGGATGATCCACGTGGTGGACATCAAAGAGGTGAGACAAGAATGACATATGTCGTGATATTGTTGGCTCTGCCAGGTGCATGGAATGATCCATGCATGATCGCCATGTACTAGTGTGATATTCGCAGCACTACCTCTGTGCGAATGAGGCAATGACACGTGTTCATACGTTATAACGGTCCTGAAGTGAGATCCCAGGCCTTTTGCTGCCAGTCCGCTTTGGTCAAGCCTATGTTTCTGTCCTTAGAAGTTCCGTCTCAGGTAAGCTATGATGGGTTTTGGCTTTAAGGGGCATGTTTCGAGTGCGTGAGCCTTAGCTAGTTGGGCTAAAGGTTCCATACGCTATCAAGTTCCCCCAGTCCATTAGTGTATTTGAGTACTCGAAAAATATGGTGATGTACACTTGCTAGGTTAAAAAGTATTTTTTTCCAGGGAACATAGGTGTCTGGGAAGTAAGTTTTTGGTTTTCCTAAAAAACCTCCTATAAATACTTGACCATTTACTCGAAATGGTCCAAGCTAATCTCAAGCAATATACGCCAGGCCAACCCTGACAACTCCACATCCAACTCGATTACCCCTTAGGGTAATTGACACACACACAATCTGAGTCGACTCGTGAGCGTTACCCCAACTCATGGCTCTGGTAATACTTTGAGGTCCTTACCGAACGTGGGAAATCAAACGATCGACCAGCCTAAACCCTCAATACGTACCATACTACCATACATAAATAGTTAGGGGGGATCTTGATCATCAGATTTGATACCATTTTGTAAAACGGGAAAAGGTTTATCGATTGGAAGAATGAATTACAATACTGAAGTAATGAAACTGCTAATACAAATATCGCCTAAAAACGTTATTTATATTTTAACGATCTTTCTATGTTTTGTTAATAACAAAGTGCAAACTTTAGATTGTAATAAAACATCACTTTAGTTTTTAAGTCTTATATAACTAGACTTTACATTTCTATTTAAACGTAAACAAAGTTTTATTTCTTTAAATGAAAACATCATGTCATGCATTCATGAATAGGTTATGTGTTTAACTTGTCATAAAGTTCTTACACATTTTGGAAGTATTCCAAATGTGATCCAATGCATGTGGTNCAGAAATGTGTTTAGGGTTTCGAGCCACCCTTTGAGGCTATCAATGGTTGAGGATGATCCACGTGGTGGACATCAAAGAGGTGAGACAAGAATGACATATGTCGTGATATTGTTGGCTCTGCCAGGTGCATGGAATGATCCATGCATGATCGCCATGTACTAGTGTGATATTCGCAGCACTACCTCTGTGCGAATGAGGCACTGACACGTGTTCATACGTTATAACGGTCCTGAAGTGAGATCCCAGGCCTTTTGCTGCCAGTCCGCTTTGGTCAAGCCTTTGTTTCTGTCCTTAGAAGTTCCGTCTCAGGTAAGCTATGATGGGTTTTGGCTTTAACGGGCATGTTTCAAGTGCGTGAGCCTTAGCTAGTTGGGCTAAAGGTTCCATACGCTATCAAGTTCCCTCAGTCCATTAGTGTATTTGAGTACTCGAAAGATATGGTGATATACACTTGCTAGGTTAAAAAGTATTTTTTTCCAGGGAACATAGGTGTCCGGGTAGTAAGTTTTTGGTTTTCCTAAAAAACCTCCTATAAATACTTGACCATTTCCTCGAAATGGTCCAAGCTAATCTCAAGCAATATACGCCAGGCCAACCCTGACAACTCCACATCCAACTCGATTACCCCTTAGGGTAATTGACACACACACAATCTGAGTCGACTCGTGAGCGTTACCCCAACTCATGGCTCCGGTAATACTTTGAGGTCCTTACCGAACGTGGGAAATCAAACGATCGACCAACCTAAACCCTCAATACGTACCATACATAAATAGTTAGGGGGGATCTTGATCATCAGATTTGATACCATTTTGTAAAATGGGAAAAGGTTTATCGATTGAAAGAATGAATTACAATACTGAAGTAATGAAACAATACATGTATTTATACTACTTTCTAACCAACTATCTACATACCATTAGATCTAGATTAATATCTCAGGTATTTTGTACAGTAAGGTGATGTACAATGTTGCATATCATGTTGAGTTGCATAAGTTCCTTCTTCAATTCTCGTGACCATGTTTGCTTTGGCTTTTGCGTTAACTTTGGTGTATATACCATTCTTTCATGTAGCTTTCATTTGAAGATCTTTGGGGGACGTCTTATGTTTCATCTTCACGATACAAAAACATATTTCAAAAATTGTTCCATGTCCATTTCCTGAACAAACGTTTTTTTCATTTTTTTCAATTTTTTTTTTTTTTTTTTTTTTTTTTTTTTTTTTTTTT
>LBNU01022287.1:6671-52987 GCA_014162995.1 Artemisia annua | reverse complement strand
CAAATAAGCTGTAAGGAACAGTAAACAAGCTAATTTTAACAGAGATGCAGAATTAAGGTTGAAAACTTACTTGAAAACTTGGCTGATAAAGAGATTAAGCTTGAGCATATGAGATAAAGCTCAATGGAAGCTATGGAGGAGCTTCATGAGCTTATCAAAAGGGAATGAGCTTTCTTGGAAGCTTATGTACCCTGAGTAGCTGCTGTATATGATTTTTTTTTTTATATATATATATAAAAAGCTGTACAGAGTAAAAAAAAAAACTTATGAATTGAGTAAAAGAGCTTGAAAAAAACTAGAAATAAACAGAAAGTAAAGTGCTTTTTTTAAACAAAATAAGGGCTTACTGAAACTTGAAAGCTAAAACTAACTGTAGAAAGAAATGCAAAAAGAGCTTAGTTTTATTAAATGAAAAGGCTGATTACAAGTAAAGAGAGTACAAAAGAGCTTATGAGAACACTAATAAGAGCTTATCCTATCTTCTACACTGCTACACGATTACAAAGCATGCTCAAGGGTCCTATTTATAGTCTTCTTAAGTCGGTTAGAAGCTTCAATGAAGGTCCTGGAAGCCTTATCTTCGTCCTCTGATCCTATCCCACCTCGAATTCTCTGGAATTCTTCATCCATTATCTTCCAGTCCTTTCTATTGATTTCTTGTCCAATGGAATTACTTGAATTGGCCACGTAGGCTAGGAGTGACGTGTCCCTGACACGTTGTCAGATTCTTCTAGTATGTACGAGGTTTGGGTGATGTTAATTGGGGTAAATAGTGTTTTACCAGGGGTTAAGAGTGGGGGAGACGGGTGAAAGGGGTAATAGGGTTTTTTTTTTATTTTTAATTTTTTTATTATAATTTGAATAAAGGGGCTTGGGTTTAGGGGTAATGGGCTGAGTGTTTTGGGCCGTGGGTAAGGGCTTTTGGGTTTTAATAGATTTGGACTTTGGGTTTAAAGGGTTTAAGGTTTTGTAGTTAAGGTTAAATAAATTTTAGGGTGTTAAATGTAAAATCTGAATTTTAGGGGACTAATTATGCCATTCTTTATAAATTGATTCCAAGGACTAAATGTGATAATTCTTGATATCTAGAAGGACCAAAGTTGTCATTTCATGGATTTATTCTCTCAGGGACTAATATTGACAACATTTGAAACTCCAGGGACCTTTCTTGTAAAAATATCCAAATTTTGCCCAGGGACTATTCTTGAAACTTTAGGAATTTCCAGGGACTTATTTGGACATTTTTGGCTCAGATTCACTTCCCGGCTATAAATTATACTCTTTCCCGTTCTCGTGCTCGTTTTTCGTGATTTTGCCTTGGTTTTCGTCGTTTTCTCATATTTTCTTACCTGCATGTATAAAAACACAAAAACATATATATTTGGCATTTATGGTCGGGTTTTTGGTCTTTTGGGTCTTAATTTGGTCAAGAAAAGGTATGTGTTTAAGCACATACCAGGGTTAAAAGAATATTGCAAACCAATTATGTTTCTATAGTCGTTCCAAGAATGTATTCTAATAAAAATCATAGAATTAAAAAGCAAAATGCGAAATATGTGAATTCCTTTCTTCTTCTTGCTCTTCACAAAGCATAAAAGAAACAGTGAAAATCTTAAGACAAAGGAGTAATTCTATTTTTGTGCTCTTCACAAAAGCATATATACAAAACAGTGAAAATGTTAAAGACAAAGGGGTAATTCTATTTTTGTGCTCTTCACAAAAGCATATATACAAAACAGTGAAAATCTTAAAGACAAATGGGTAATTCTATTTTTGTGCTCTTCACAAAAGCATAAAGCAAATGTCACACCCCCAAAATCGGGTCCAGCCGAAGCTTACATGTCGCTGGGGTGTAACTCAATTGGTATCACAACACAAGTACAAAAAACGGTTTCCATCTTAGTCATTTAGAATAAAATTGTTTAACAAAAACGTTGAATTTACATTGTTAAAAGTAATGCGGAAGTAGGCCCTCAAAATAGTTAAAACGGTCCCCAAATGAACATCAGAGTCTTCTATGACCATGCCATGCCCTGCCAAAACCTCCAGTAGCGTGTCATTGCTTAATACCTGAAAATACACGCTAAAACGTCAACACGAGGTTGGTGAGTTCATAGAGTTTAATGAAAATGAATTGCATTAGGATGAAGATTTCCCAGCGAAGGCATTGTAAATCCACCCGGTTCCAAGTCTCGGCCATAACAAGACTTGCAACCTGTGTGTTTACAACCCACCGCCAAACATGATTTGGTTTATGTAAACAATTGTAATATTTGAGCCAAAAGTCAAAGATATGTGTAATTATACAACCATGCAATGTAGGAGTATCATGCCATACCCAGGCAATGTAGGGGTATCATGCCATACCCAGGCAATGTATGAGTATCCGTGTAATTTTGTCAATATTGACAAAATTACACGGATGGTCCCTGTGGTTTACACGGATTGCAAGTTTAGTCCCTAAGTCGAAATAAGTACACCAGAGATACCTAATTTTGAAACTTGTCACCTTTTTAGTCCCTAATTTGGATGGGCAGTTAGTTTATCCGTTAAGTTCTTTACACCGTTAGTCCTCCATTAATATTTTTTGCACCGTTAGTCCTCATTTTCTAAAAAAGTCCTCATTTTTTGCACCGTTAGTCCCTCTATTAACATTTTGCACCGTTGTCAATCTTTTTACGTTTTCGTCCACTTTTTTTACGTTCTCGTCCATTTTTTTAACGTTTTCATTCATTTTTTTACGTTTCTGTCAATCTTTTTACGTTTTCGTTCATTTTTTATGTTCTCGTCCGTTTTTTAATGTTTTCGTCTATTTTTTTACGTTTTCGTCCGCTTTTTTACATTTTCGTCCATTTTTTACGTTTTCATATGTTTTTTTTACGTTTTAATTCGCTTTTTTTATATTTTCGTCCGTTTTTTTAAGTTTTCGTCCATTTTTTATTTGTCATCTGTTTTCTTATGTTTTTATCAATTTTTTTATGTTTTCGTCCGCTTTTTTACGTCTTCGTCTGTTTTCTTATGTTTTTATCCGTTTTCGCCTTTTTTTTATTATTTTTTTTATTTTTTTTTCCGTTTTTGCCTATTTTTTTATTAGGTAAGTATACTAAAAGAAAATTTGACATTTGATAAAAAAAATGTTTCTGTGTCGATTTTAAATCACGATTTTGACCCATTTCTGGTCTGAATAATCAAAAGTGTAAAACATGAAATTTGTCTGGAATGATGTTTATATCAAGGCTCGCGAGATTTTAACCAGAAATTGCAAAACAAGGGTTGTTTACTACCAAAACTTAAGCCATTTTTTTTTTACCAAATTCATAACTTATAAACTTATAAACTTTTGTAAATTTTGTACTTGTGTAAATCATCAAACCTATTTGAAAAACGGACGAAAACATAAAGATGTTCATATAGTTTTCTCCTCTAAGACATATATACTGGCCGGTGAGCGCGATTTGATATATAACGAACGAATGATAACGAACGAAAATGGCTTAAGTTTTGGTAGTAAACATCCCTTGTTTTGTACTTTTTAGGTTAAAATCTCGTGAGTTTTGATGTAAAACATCATTTTGGACAACTTTCATGTTTTACACTTTTGATGACTCGGACCAGAAAGGGGTCAAAATCGCGATTTAAAATCGATACAGAAACATTTTTATCAAATGTCAAGTTTTCTTTTAGTATACTTACCAAATAAAAAAACGGGCAAAACGTAAAAAAAAATAGACGAAAACATAAAAAAAAATGGATGAGAACGTTAAAAAAACGGACGAGAACGTAAAAAAATTGACGAAAACGTAAAAAGATTGACAAAAACATAGAAAAATAAACGAAAACGTAAAAAGATTGACAAAAACATAAAAAAAATGGATGAAAACGTTAAAAAACGGACGAGAACGTAAAAAAATGGACGAAAACGTAAAAAGATTGACAACGGTGCAAAATATTAACGGAGGGACTAACGGTGCAAAAAATGAGGACTTTTTTAGAGAATGAGGACTAACGGTACAAAAAATATTAACGGATGACTAACGGTGCAAAGAACTTAACGGATAAACTAACGGCTCATCCAAATTAGGGACTAAAAGGGTGACAAGTTTCAAAATTAGGTATCTCTGGTGTACTTATTTCGACTTAGGGACTAAACTTGCAATCCGTGTAAACCACAGGGACCATCCGTGTAATTTTGTCAATATTTTATGAGAACATACACTTTACGTAGATTGCACACATGTATCAATATTCTTTTCTCACATTTGTATCCTTACGATACACTTTGTTTTAGGGTTAATAGACAAAGATGACGCTAAACTTTTCGAAAAAATGCGCCTAAGATACGAACTTTCATTTTGTTCACTTGCATTACTTAACTTATTGGAATCGGAGTGACTTGAAATTATATTTTTGGATAAGTTAAGTAACATAAACGTCGTGTTTTTACAAGTTCGGTGATATTTACGCATATTTTTATAATTTCATTGATTTTTTGTTTGTGTTCCCAAGTCGGAAAGAAAAGAAGAGAGATTTAATCAAATTATGCACAAACATCATCTTCTCTCCAAAACATCCCAATTTGGGAAGAAGATTAGGAGGGGAAATTTTTGGCATAATTTACTTCCCTCTTCTCTTCTCTTCTCTTCTCTCCAAAAAAAAAACTCGGGAACATAAGGGTGCGTTTAGTTGGAAGATAACACCCTTGTTTTCCACAAAATGTTTTGTGGAAAATAAGGATATTGGTCAACAAGATCCTTGTCAATAAGGTTATCATGGACATTTAGGAAAGAGACAGTGAAACTCTTCTTTAACGCTCTGCGCCTAGGAACCATTGCACTCTTTTCAGGGATAAGAAAGTATTATAAGTTTTAGAGCTAGTTGGGTCATGATGTGTTGTGCATAAATTTTATCTGTTCACCCACTTCGTTAGACCTTCAAAAAATTGTTAACGATGATCACGTCAATCATGTGCCCTTTTTGCTGTTGTACTTGTATAGATGATGATAAGAATCCTATATGGCCAAAATGAATAATATCCTTATCAATTTGACAGTGAAAAGTCCTATAGTGCGCTTATTAAAGGAAAAACACATTTCTTTACGTCTTTCTTTTCCAAATTTTCAACTGTTTGTGGAGATATAACCCCCCCACCAAATTCCTACAAAATTAAAGATAGTAAACTATGAAATATTTCCTCCAACTAAATGCATCCTAACTATTTGACTACTTGATATGTTGCCCAATAATAACTACTGCTATGTGATAATGTGATACTGGCATAAAATTAAGGATGTAATTGTCTAATAAACTTATGGAAGTGCAACCCTGAAACCTAGAGGTGCTGAATTGGACGGGTTGAGTGGGTTGGGTAATATGTTTGCGGAACATTTTTTGTATTCTCTTTTCTTGAAATATATAAATAAGTAATGTTTTGACCAGGCTAATAACTATATCACTACAATGATAATCTTATTTTCGAAAGAAACAATATTTATGCATCTGAATTACACTTTGGATGACCTCTAATCTGTTTAATGTGTAAAAGTTTACCCGTTTGACCCATTACAGGCAAATTATAATGCAAATTGACATGTTTATCTGTAAATGGCTCGAAATTGCCTACTCTTAGGACATCGCTACAACATTGAGCTTCCATCTCCACACATGTGACGTTATTATGTTAAACTTTTTGCAGGATTTACCTCCAGAACGTGCTTTTGCGGATTTTGTCTTATGCAATTTGGTGCTACATCTGGTGATTATGAATTTCCTTGGATAACTTGTCTTTGATCATGTTATACCAACTGCATTTGATGAGAGAGGGAGGATAGCAATAGATCTCTTGTGCATTGATTTGTAATGCTTGGGTGTTGCATTCTGTACTGGCTATAGGATAATACTTTAGACGCTTTTAAAACTATGAAAATGCATAAGTCGTTACTGACATTGCAATGGGTCACATGGAATCACTAATATCAGGCCATCTCCAACAATGTCCTCCAAAAAATCTTCAAATTCAAAGGAAAAAGCGCATTAAAACAAAGTCTTATTATCATTGTTTCCATTATCTGTTTTTATCTTTTGGATTTCTTATCTTACATTGTTGATATTCAACTGATACTTGTTGATATTCAAAATTGCAAATAGTAATTAATGACTAAGTAAAAGCGAAGAACCGAACGCATACTGTAGTGGCGAAATGGGCAGATCAAGTGCGTTGTCTAATGAGTTAAACATTTCATGAGTTGAACTTGAAACAAGTTAGTTTGACATGAAATAGTTTTTGTCTAGATATATGGTTTAGAATTTTCTGGTTTATTTATAATAGGCCAATGCGAATGACGTTCATGTCAATGTGACAAAAGAAACTTTATTATCACAAGCGTGATCTATTTTTCAAAATAAACAATTCAGAAGGTTGTATGTCTTTCGAATACACTTTGGGACAAATTTTGATACATTCAACCTGTTTCCATTTAAGTTAATTTGGTCAATGTGTCTCGCTAGGGGTTAAGTGTAATCCATATTGACCTATTTGAATGTGTCGAGGTTGCCACCTCTATATAATCTGCATTTTGTGTGTGTGTGTGTGTGTAATGTCCAACTTCCTATTCCTCACACACGATGGTATTATGTTAAACTTTGTGCAGGATTTACCTCAAGAACCTGCATACTGCAAAATTTCTACATTTGGTGATTATGAATTTACTTGGATAAGTTGTTTTTTTATCTCGTTCAAAAAGAAAAAAGTAGTCTTTGATTATTTAATACCAACTGCATTTTGATGCGAGAGAGCAGCAATATATCTATTGTGCGTTGATTAACAATGCCGAGTCTTGAATTATGTGTTAGCCATATCTATACTATCTATAAAGGGTGTATCCCAATTATTAAATTTTGAAAACTTAAAAATAAAAAATGGAAACTAATAAATTAAAACTTATCAAAACATGGTCTAACAACCTTTCAAAATAAAAAATGGAAAATAAGAACCGGAAATAAACATACATACACGGTTTATAAGAACATATATGCATGCACAGTTTAAAAAGACTATCACTATGACTATGTGCCTACTATAAATCTCGTTGATATACACCGGTATTTGTCTATTACAGTGAAATTATTGTAAAACTCTTAAAACCTTGAAAATGCCAAAGAAGTGGTTACTTATAGTGCAATGTGGCAGATGCCTTTTAGAGGCAAGGGAGCCATAACGCTTTGCATGCGTTATTCTGATGTGGCAGCTTATCAACGTGAGTTATGGCGTTACAAAGATTTCCAAGGCTTGGGCGTTGGGGCTGCGTTTCAACGCAAGTTACCATGCCAACGTGCGTTACAACGTGGGCAGGGGCGTAGCCAGGAATTTGTTTATGGGGGGGCCAAATTTTTTTTAACGGACATCAACAAGTGCTAAAAAACATCATAATATATAACTACGTAAAAATGTTGCAACAAATTTGTTCATTCTAATGTGGTTTTCTCTTCACGTCTTGGCAAAATTTTTCATAAAAAGACGAGTCTATCTTTTTTTTTGCTTTGAGTTCATGATTCTGCCACTCTAAAAGTTTACAAATCACAAAGTCTATCTTAAAAATGGGCTAGTACAAGTATAACTTAACTATATCATTTTTTTTGTGGTTGGCCAAATAACATCACTATGGACACTTACCATATTGGGCTAATATATATGTACACTTTTTAAAGATTTGTGGGTGGGCCATGGCCCACCTTCGCCTCTANTTTTTTAACGGACATCAACAAGTGCTAAAAAACATCATAATATATAACTACGTAAAAATGTTGCAACAAATTTGTTCATTCTAATGTGGTTTTCTCTTCACGTCTTGGCAAAATTTTTCATAAAAAGACGAGTCTATCTTTTTTTTTGCTTTGAGTTCATGATTCTGCCACTCTAAAAGTTTACAAATCACAAAGTCTATCTTAAAAATGGGCTAGTACAAGTATAACTTAACTATATCATTTTTTTTGTGGTTGGCCAAATAACATCACTATGGACACTTACCATATTGGGCTAATATATATATATATATATATATATGCACTTTTTAAAGATTTGTGGGTGGGCCATGGCCCACCTTCGCCTCTACATGCCTACGCCACTGAACGTGGGTGAGACCAAAGACAGTGTTACAAAACGCATCCTGGTGATTTGCGAATGGGTTTGCATTGGGTTTGCATTTGTGTGTATGGGTTTGCGTTGGTTTGCATTTCTGGGTTTGGGTCGTGTGTGTTAGGGTGTTTGCAGGTGGCCATTGAAGAAGATGAGCATATATATATATATATATATATATATATATATATATATATATATATATATGGTTAACAGTTAGTTAAGTGTGGTATGGGTTGTCTGGACTATTGGACCAAACAACAATTTTAACATTTTTTCCTTTTTTGTTTATAAATTTTAGTTTTGTATTTTTTTTTTAATAAAAATGTTATTTGTATATTAGTTTAATGAATAAAATATTAGTTAAGGTTTTTATTGAATGAAATATTAGTTAAGGGGTAAAATTTGTAAATTGTAATTTTAAAAAAAGTGGGTCCCAAAAAGTGGTGTTATTTGGTGTTATGATGTTATGTTATTTGGTGTTGAGATGATGTGACGCTAAAGTGGCGCTGAGTTATTTCATAACTCAAGTTATGGCTCCCTTTGCTCTTATGTTCTAATTATTATCCTAACAATGTGATTTTGATGATACATGGATATAGAGAAATGGATAGAAACAGGCATTTAGAACTCATTTATTGCCTTTTTGATCTTCGTCATTTCTTTTTGAAGCATGAATGCAGCCAGTGGCTAGATGCGGAAAATGCATGTGGCTATCCTACACATCAGTAATAAACGTAGATTGAATATGATGTTAAACATTTGGCGAGTTTCAAGCTAAATATCGTTCTAGGACTGGGTCCTTGGGTGAAAAGAATATTGCAAACTAATTATGTTTCTATAGTCGTTCCAAGAATATAGTTTACTAAAAAGCATAGAATTAAAAAGCAACATAGGAAATATGTAAATTCCTTTCTTCTTCTTGCTCTTCACAAAAGCATAAAATACAGTGAAAATCTTAAGACAAAGGAGTAATTATATTTTTGTGTTCTTCACAAAAGCATAAAAAACAGTGAAAATCTTAACAAAGGAGTAATTCTATTTTTGTGCTCTTCACAAAAGCATAAACAACAGTGAAAATCTTTAGACAAAGGGGTAATTCTATTTTTGTGCTCTTCACAAAAGAATGAAGCAAATATTTTGTGAGAACATACACTTTATGTAGATATCTGCACACATAAATCAATATTCTTTTCTCACATATGTATCCTTACAATATACTTTGTTTTAAGGGTTAATAGACAAAGATGTCACTAAATTCAAAAAAAAAAAAAAAAAAAATGCGCCTAAAATAATGAATTTTCATTTTGTTCACTTGGTTACTGAACTTATAGGAAGCATACTCTTTTATAATTTCGGTGTTAATCGGAGTGACTTTGAACGTATATTTTTTGATGAGTTGAGTAATATAAATGTCGTGTTTTTACAAGTTCAGTGATGTTTACGTATATTTTTATAAGTTCACTGACCTCAAAATGTCATGTTCCATAAGTTAGTAACCTAAGTGAACAAAATGAAAGTTTCGTACGTTTAGGATTCTCCTTTCTCACATACACTTTAACAAATGTAAGATTCTCTGTTTCTTCAACTTTACAAGGAAAATTTTATTACAAGTTAGGGATCATCTCTAAGTTTAAATACATCATAGAGTTAGCATATAGTTCCACATTTTAACACACAAACACATACACACACAGATCATCGAGAGATATGGAAGAAATTAATCATTTCTGTCATGAAGAGCATCCATTGAAGCTCATCAACGGGGAGACGATTGTTGGTGTTGGTTTCAAAATTGGTGACAATGAAGAGAAACCAGAACCTGTTGGATGCTTTGCATGTGTAAAACCCATATCACCAAGTGACTCGGCATATGCTTGCACCCAGTGTCGGTTTTTTCTACATNAAAAAAAAAAAAAAAAAAAATGCGCCTAAAATAATGAATTTTCATTTTGTTCACTTGGTTACTGAACTTATAGGAAGCATACTCTTTTATAATTTCGGTGTTAATCGGAGTGACTTTGAACGTATATTTTTTGATGAGTTGAGTAATATAAATGTCGTGTTTTTACAAGTTCAGTGATGTTTACGTATATTTTTATAAGTTCACTGACCTCAAAATGTCATGTTCCATAAGTTAGTAACCTAAGTGAACAAAATGAAAGTTTCGTACGTTTAGGATTCTCCTTTCTCACATACACTTTAACAAATGTAAGATTCTCTGTTTCTTCAACTTTACAAGGAAAATTTTATTACAAGTTAGGGATCATCTCTAAGTTTAAATACATCATAGAGTTAGCATATAGTTCCACATTTTAACACACAAACACATACACACACAGATCATCGAGAGATATGGAAGAAATTAATCATTTCTGTCATGAAGAGCATCCATTGAAGCTCATCAACGGGGAGACGATTGTTGGTGTTGGTTTCAAAATTGGTGACAATGAAGAGAAACCAGAACCTGTTGGATGCTTTGCATGTGTAAAACCCATATCACCAAGTGACTCGGCATATGCTTGCACCCAGTGTCGGTTTTTTCTACATAAATCATGTGCAGAACTCCCACTCACTATTAACCTCCCTTCAATATATCAGCATCCTCTAAAACTCTTTAATTTGAGAACAACACGATCCAAATATTTTAATTGTGATGTATGTCGTCTTGATCACTTAATTCATGGGCTGTGTTATTCTCCTAATGATGAAGCTGGTATATTTACGGCTTGCATTAGTTGTTGTGTTGTTGAGATTAGTCAAAAGTCGGAAGCTGATGCTATCAAGAAAGAGGCAATGGTCAAATTTGAACATGAAGGCCACCCAGAACACACTTTAACTCTCCAGCTAAGACCGGCTTCATTTCGTTGTGATGCTTGTCATACCAAGGATGAAGGGTTATTTTATCAGTGTGATAGTTGTGACTTTTGGATACACAAGACGTGTACTTCCTTAGCCTCTACCCTTGATCTACCCCATCACCCAAATCACCCACTTGTTCTTGTCTATTCACTTCCAGAAAAGTTTTATAAGTACGCATTTTATTGTGAGTTCTGCAATATATACATTCGACGGAATGAATGGTTGTATCATTGCGGAAACTGTAGATATTTTGCTCATATTAAATGTGCCTTAAATGCTCCACCACCTTCCACTCCAAGGTAATACTCGTACAAGTTTTCTTCCTTTTTTTGTTTGTTTGTGATTGCACTTTCTAACAATGTATATATATGTCATTTCAGAGATCGCCCAAGTACTTCTGGTGCTAATGAAGACGCAAATGATCTGCTGCATTTTCCCATGCCATACGCATTTACTGATCCATTGAAACTACTTCATCTCAATAAGTTATCTCTTGGTGACAATGATGAAGTAGAAATTAAGCATTGGAGTCATCATCATCCATTAATCCTGAATGTTGAGCCCCAACATAACAACATGGCAAGCACTAGTGATTCCATTGAGGTATGTTATGGGTGTATACGACCCCTATCGTTTCCATATTATAGCTGCAAAGATGGATGTTCATTCAATCTCCACAAATATTGTGCCCACTTACCCCGTACACTAAAACATCAACTTCACCCAGATCATTCCCTTGACTTGGTAGACACATCAGGACATAAGTACTTCTATAGATGCACTGGTTGCTACAGCTATGGTAACACGTTCGTGTACAGATGTGAAACTTGCGATTTTCGCCTTTGTCCAAACTGTGCATATCTACCCAACATCATCATACACAAAACCCACAACCATCCGCTTATCCAAGTTATCGATCCCCAACCTTTATGTAAGGCATGTAACCGATGGAATACTTGTATAAGCTATGTTTGCAAGGCTTGTGGCTTCCAACTATGCATGTATTGTGCAATGAGGTCGCCACAATCCTTTGCTCACAGGTATTGCAAAGGACATGATGAAGTCCTATTGACGTATCCCCCAGTCGAGAATCATCCGGAAGATTTCTATTGTGATATTTGTGAGGAAGAAATGCACCCCAAGCGACCACTCTATCATTGTCACAATCACAAATCCAGAAGTTCTTTTCACCTTCGTTGCATTAGTCGTATTGATTGGTATGCAAACATTTGGGCTAAGGGCACCAGAAATGATTCATATCACAAACATCCTTTAACATTTGTTCGAAGAAAGAAATCTCCTCGGTATGTGTGCTCTACTTGCAATCAAGATATTAATGGTTTTTTGGTCCTTGAATGTCAGGCTAGAGTATGTAATTTCACTATTTGCTTTGGGTGTCATGTGCGTAAGTTAAACGACTAGTTGTTTTATATCCAGTGAATTACTCTTCTTATCTTACTTCATATTCAATTGATGCTCGACTGTATCAAACTTTATATCACCAGTAATTCAACTCAGTATATATTCGACTGTGAACAAATAGAATTTTGTTAAGTTAATAAATGGGATTATATGTTGCGAGCAACTATTGAACTTTTTTTTCTTTTAAGTCTAATTTATCAAAACTAACTTATATGTCATCTAGTTATGTGTTTCTTTTCGTTTATACCAATTTCGGATAATTTTTTCTTGAAAATCTTTGGTACAACAACAATAAGGCTAAATCTAACATATTAAAACAAAACAAATAACTATTGAAATGTAAAATAAAAGGTTTAGCTATTATTTAAGTGGAACTTTATTTAGTCGAAAGTGATTTATGATAATTTAACAAACGAGTCGGGCACCGGTGCGCCGCGTTGCGGCGAGACGTCGTAGTTGGCTTTTATTTTTTTTAAATGTAATTCATAAGTGTTGGTTTTATCGGATGCGTTATCATTGCATGGTATATAGTCGTTTAGAGTTGTACTGAATTGCAGTTATACTATGTTACATTTCTGATATAGCCAACAAAACGATACAATACAGAAGCCTGAACTTTGTATATCGGCATTAGTAACGGAACATTTGAGCTACACTTTACGTAAATTATCAAGAATGAAAGATAATATTTATCTTTGATGGTAGATAGACTTTAGCTTAAGCTACCCTTTGCCTCCTTAGCCACTCTCCTTTGTTCTTTTTCAGTTTCAAGCCATGCAACCTGCAAAATAACGCATAACATGTGTATAAAAAAACAACAAAAAAGCTCTACAGCAATATAAGTCCGAGTTTTGCGTTAATCATATTCTTATCCCTAAAGCTACCTTATCAGTCGCATCAATAAAGTATTTCATAATCAATTGTTTAAGATCCTTGGAGGTAATATAATTGCAAAACTTGTAATTCGTTTCAAATCTTAAACTAACTTTCGGATGAAATAATTTAAGTTTTATGCATTNAATGTTTTAAGTTTTATGCATTATATATACACTTTGAGCAACTTTCGACACATTTGATATGCTCCCTTTTTAGCTAACTTTTTTATTTTATTTTACCGTTGACCAATTAGAGATAAAAACATAACCTGATTTGACTCATTCATAAGTATATGGGTCAAACTTGCCATCTTATATTTAAGATTAGTACCTCAACCGCCTTGGGACGAACAGTGTTACTCAGCTCAACTAAAAAGGATGATACAACATCAGGTGATGAAGCCATATTTGAATGCAAAGCATAATCGACATATGATTTATACCCCATTATCTGCATGCATATTCAACAGGTAAAATGTCAAAAGGTTTTCCCACATCCACACACCATTCATGGAATGAACATGTAAACACCAGAACACTTGGAGCAACTAACATATCACATGTCTATGATGCACAACACAAAGGCTTGATGCGCAAAAAAAACACTTTTCGAGCTAAACACAGTTGCATTCACTTACATTATTTAGATAGGAAAACACAAAAACATACTTTTGGTTCTATTTATCTGGTAGAATGTTTGCAAGAATACTTTTTCATGGATATACATAAACATAAAAGGCTTTTTTTTTTTTTTTTTTTTTTTTTTTTAATATAAATTACTGTTGTGCTTAGCATGTACAGATTTATATGCCAATTTAGTCATACAAAAATGTGTCATTTGATTATGGACCACCTGATTATCTACAATGGCACATTTGTATTACTCTAAATGACCAAACTGACATAATTACTAACATGTAACATGAGAAAATAAATACACATGGCTAGTTTATGTCAAAACCAAAGAACAAAACACTTTATAGACCATGCTCTATCATGACGACATGATGTATGATGTATTAACTACAAATGTCGAAAAACTCCCGGAAATAGAAAAGTAACATGGACAAACCTGAGAAATTTGATGACGTGCGGCAATAAGCTTATCGAGAACTCTAAGATTTGCACCTGGTATAGAATTGCCCTGGATATATGTCATTTTCCTTACCTGCATGAGAAAGTAATTAACAAATGCTAAAAATAGTCGGCTTAAGCAGGCAAAAGCAGTCGAAGATGAATACTGGATAGAATGTTTGAGTTTATGGTTGGACTTGACTTTTTCAACCATTATACACAGCTTAACACACCATTGTTCTTACAGAAATGAAAAGAATGACATAAGGACTATGTGATGTTATAGTTTAACAACAATAACATTGTCAACATCCATTTTCCTTCATTTAATAAGTAAATAAATACAGAAACCTTTCACCCACAATGGTGACTACTCCCCCTGACCTTTCAAACATACCTCACAAATACCCCACACACTCACAATAAACGGTAATAAAAACATTCAGAGGGCCACAAACGCACATTACCTGAATGGTGACACCCTTCGTCCCTTTTTTGCTTACCTCACGCCCCACAATGCGGTGGCACGTGATTTACACCACACCTCCATACAAAATACCAGGCCCAAGGCTTCTTCCCCACACACACAGAGTACGATACAAATAGTACCCGGACATGTACTGACTCGTGCATTATATATCACCCACCCTCCATTATTCTTCAAATTTTTAAGTATCTATGGTAATTTCCAAATCTCTATGACCCACCATCAAAATCTTCCCTTTTTCTTTTATCTTACATTACAGGATGTTTGGAGTTGCGTTTTCAAAACATATTTTGCGCAATAAGCCTATAATTGTGTTTTCAAGAAAAAAGTAACAAACCTTTCTAAGAAAAGGCCTTTCTCTCTAATAAAACGGGCGGATAATCACTTATTTCACATAGGTCACCAATTGCCTGATAAGCCATGTTCGTCGCCCTACCCTAGGGGCAATGCACGAGGCCCTTATCGTCTTGACACTACTTGTTACACCATAAGCGAATATCATTCCTATAGTGGCGGATAATCACTTACTTCACTCAAAGCGAATATCTTGACCTGATAAGCCAATGCAAAAACAAAATACAACAAAAACAAAACACAACAAAATCAAACATCACCCAAAAACTCAAAACACAACAAAATCAAATTGATGAAATCCAATAACATTAAATCAAGCGTGTTTTAAGAATTACCTCGAAGATAGATTCAAAGGTCGGTGCGGAATTGTCCCGGCGACAATCGACTCCTGTTCATATATACGACAACCTCAAAAGATGAAAATAAATTAGGGAACTTACTTTCAGAAATAGGATTATTGAATCTACTGTTAACATGTTAAGCAATTAGGAATTCTTTTTGTCACAAATTCAAACATCACATACGAATTTAAATACTGAATTATATACCGATAAGTAGTTTTTCGATTCAAAATTTGCGAAACACTCAAAACAGGTTATCAACTTATGTCCCTTTAATAGAGCTAAAGCAAATGCAAACACAATATGCAAGTCAAATAAGCAGCTTTGAATAAGCAACCTGATACTTAAAACTATTTCAGCCATCTTACCTGGTTAGTGACACCATCAAAGTCCTTAATAGCATCTCAAAACTTTTGAACATCTTCATCTTCAATTGAAGCAGCCGAATCCTATTACAGATAAACAAATTTTAAACACACGAAACTGAACCAACGCATATGATAAACAGATTCTAAAAACACCATCAAACATAACAACAACAGCAAAAAGGAATCAACAAAGAAACCATAGTTTAGGGTTTCCAAAGAATCACACGAACCACCTCGACCATTTAATCCCCTGGATAAGAAAACAGAATCAAAAACCAAGGCGGCGAGTGAGTGAGTGATTATCACCAAGTGTGTGTGTTCTATAAAGTGGGAGAACAATTGGTATTATAACTTTAATTAAAAAAAAATAGCTAATTTTAACAGTAACTGAGGATGATAATTATTACCACACATGGTTTTGACAAACCTTGATCTAAACCAATCATCCACCCCAAAATCTTCCGGTGCCAACAATCGCGATTCTTGTTGATGATCTAAACCAATCATCCGCACATGTGTCTGTGAAAGATTACTCCCGAAGATTCCAGTTAGTGTGTTAGATTTTTTAAAGGCGGTGGAAGCTGTTGGGTTAACCAACAGGCTATGGACTGGGCTTTATCACGTTAGCAGGCCGGAAAAAAAACACTGTAGCGGGAATAGTGGAGTGACGTCATGTTAAGATTTTTAATTTAATCATTTTGATATGTTAAAGTGAGCTATATTTTTTGAAATTGTACAAATTTTCGGTAAGAATTTGAACCAGATTTGTATAAACGAAAACAAACACATAATTGAGTGACCCATAAGCTAGTTTAAATAAATGGATGACCTAAAATTAAAAGTTTAATAGTCGAGTAGCCCCTCCTACTACATAATTCCTTAATAAATAAATTATATAAAAGACAAGTTAATTCCAAGCAAAAAATCTACTTAACGTTGTGTTCTCAAGTTTTTTATTAAACAAAGAAAGTGAAAAAGGATAAAAGAAAATCAAAGTAAAAGGAAAGTGAAACAATATTTGTTCTTGAGTTGAAAAATAAAAAAGAGAAAAGAAAGAAAAGATTAACAAGATTTTGTGTTGAGTTGAAAATAAAGAGGAAAAATGAAAATATTTGGTATATTTACCATACCCATATTTAAAAGTTTTAAAAATTAAAAAGTAAGGATAATTTTGTCCTTGAAATGTTAGACTTTAGTTTACTTCTATTTTCGCTCATTTTTTTTAGAAAAGTTTTAGGCTCAATTTCCCATCAAATTTCTTTCATTTACTAAAAAAAAAAAATAGTAAATTGCATAAATTGTCCCTAAGGTTTGGTTAAATTGCAGGTTTCGTCCTACATAGTTTGAAAGTGCAAAGATCGTCCCTTTTTTAAACCTTTTTGCAAAATTTGTTCCTTTTTGAAACTTTTTTGGTCCCTAAAGTTTGGTCAAATTGCAGGTTTCGTCCTAAATAGAGACCAAAATTTGCAAAAAGGTTTCAAAAAGGGACGATCTCTGCACTTTCAAAGTATTTAGGATGAAACATGCAATTTGTCCAAACCTTAAGGACGATTATGCAATTTACTCAAAAAAAAGACACAACTTCTTCAAAATTTCATTTTCTTTTCTTTTATTTCTTTCCAAATTAAACTCGAGAACATAACATAACGTAATCATTAAACTCAAAACAAACGTCAATGAATAGGTATAATAAAGCTCAGGTGCCACGGACACTAAACGCCAACCGTAGTGGCGCAATGGCTTGGATCAAATGGGTTGTTGCATGAGTTACTCGTTGCACGACTCAAAACAAGTCGGATGGACAAGTGACAAACTTCGTCAAACTTTTTCTAACAAAAGATACATTTTTAGATAATAATTTTTATAAAATTTAAAGCGATTGAAAATTTTATGTATGTTTATGTATAAGAGTATGTTTTGGAACACCTTTGACATGCTCAACTCGCTTAATATTAGCTTATTTTGAAAACAAGTTTGTCAAAATCATAATCTCTGCATAGATGTTGTGATTTAACTTATTAAGTCTCAAATAAACAACACCTAATCTTAGCAACAAACAACTCAGTTTCAAACCAACAAATACTTTTATACGCATTAATTATGTTCCATGCGAGTTTCGACCATTCCAGACTAATAACTGAAACTGATGCTAAATGAAATATTTTATTATGACTTCCAACTTTTAACATGCAAGTTCAAATAATGTAACTTTGTTTTACTTGAGCTATTTTTTGGAGTTAATGTGTGTGACACCCTATTTACTTGTAAAATTTGCCTAAAAATCCATAATAGTTCTTGAAGATGCAAATATCGTGAATGGGTACATGCGACTTTCTCTAGGGAGATTGGGGATATGAGATTTCTAGTCCACGCCCAAGTTCCGACTCGTTAGTTTTGTTGTTTTCAATTGAAAGATCATGTTGGTATAATCATGTGTTCTCAATATGAACAAACACTTTGTTCGTTGATTATGGAATTAATTTGAACATTATCTTACACATACACTAAAAGTGAGTGTGAATTAACATTTTTGCCAAATATACAAAAGTTATGGTAATAAAACTATCTAAAAAGAAACAAATCAAATGAGGCATTGTATTGACAATATTATCTCACAACAAGGCACAAGTTAAGTGGCGCCTCTTTGAGAAAATGGTATGAATTCAATCTTAATCCTTGCCGAAAGGTAAATGTGATAGTTTAACATTGTTCGTAACTCATTTAGCACTCACAAATGAGATTTTTATTTTTTTTTTTATTTTTTTTTTTGTTAATTTATACTTTTTAAGAAAAATAAAAATAAAAGAGAATATCACTGAAGTGTCATAGTAATAAAATATCATGAAGGTCTCAAAAGAGAAAACAACTATTTTCAAAACTCACGAAACTCGCTGATCAAGCATGCAATCTAGGAAAGCAATATAAATGAAGAGTTCAGAAACAACCACAAAAATACCGGTTATGTAGAAGAAAAAAACAACCTTTCCGAGTCAGGAAAACTACCCCTCTCCATCTACCAACATGTGTTTGTTTTGACTTATATAACCACCTTATGTATTATTTGGTTTTGGGCATAAGCTTACATTTTGTAGCTTATTTTTAAAGCCGGAAAATTTATAAATAATCCACAAAAAGTAAGCTCGTGAAACATAAACCCAAAACCAAATAAGCAATAAGCCAGTTATATAAGCGGAAGGGAAGTGATATGTACACATATATTTTTACGTCATACACATAAATTTTAGTTGTATAATCCTAGTGGTCACACTAAATTTATATGTAAATTTATGTGTATGAAGTAAAAGTGTATGTGTACATATCACTACCCAAGTGGAAACAAAAGCTACTAATTTACATACGGCAAGTAATCCAAATATCCATCCATCCATACATGCCTCGTTTTCGATGAAAATTAATCACATGCACTTCTCCTCATCCCATCTCCTCCAATCCAATTCACCACCACCGTCACCATCACCATTTTCTTCACCTCTTTAAAAAATACACAAACTCTCTCATTTCATTTTCTCTCTCAGACACTAAACACACACTATTTCATTATGTCTATCTTCTCTCTTTCTCTCTTCTTCTCTACTAAACACACACACACTCCTTTCATTTTAAGTTGTTTGCACCTAACAGAAATTAAACTTAAGACATCACACATTTTAAATTGATAATCACAAGCCTTTTTGCCACTAGGCCACCCTTAAGTTGTTAATAACCTATTTGAAAACAAATTTGTCATAATCATAATCTCTACATGGATTTCAACTTATCAGAATCAAACAACATCTAATTGTTTCCTTCTTAGCAAAAAACACAAAAATAAAAATACTGGTTACGTAGAAGTAAAAAACAACCTTTCCGAGTCAGCATAGAAGACCACCCCTACCCTCCATTTNCAATCCACAAAAAGTAACCTCATGAAACATAAACCCAAAACCAAATAAGCAATAAGCCAGCTATATAAACGAAAACAAACACCCACTAATTCATACACGGCAAGCAATCCAAATATATATCCATCCATCCATCCATACCTCGTTTTGGATGAAAATTAATCACATGCACTAGCACTACTCCTCCTCATCCATCTCCTCCTCCAATCCATTACACCACCACCGTCACCATCACCATTTTCTTCACCTCTTTAAACACATATATATTCCACCTCTCTAACAAACTCTCATTTCATTTTCTCTCTCACACACTAAAAACACACACACACAAAACACACACTAACTACCATGTCTATCCTCTCTCCTTCTCTCTTCTTCTCTACTACAACCCCTAGGCTTAGGGTTTCACTTTCACCTACTTCAACTTCGACCTCTTCTTCTTCTACGGCGTTGTTACGGTGCCGCCGGCGGTTTCCGTGTTTTGCGGTTTCCGGCGCGGCGGCGGAGAGTGTGAGAGATGCGGCGGAGAAGTTAGGTTATGAGCGTAGTGCGTTTATTGATGCTCGGAGTGAGAAAGGTAGTTCAATTGTTGTTGATCAGTTTGTTTTGATTGTATATATATAATGAAATGACTGTGAATTTGTGTATTTGTTGTATGTAATTGGTGTTTATTGTTTGCGGTTTTCGGAAATTGTGATTTGAGTTTAATCCGTAGGTTTTAGTTATAGCGAATTGGCGCGAAATGAAGTGCTGATTTAGAAGATGTTTTAGTTACTACGAGTATTTATTAGTTGAAGTTTACTTATCCGATACGTAATGTGATAAGTTGTGTTGAAGGTTGGATTGATGTTTGAACCATTTATAGTTAGTAATGAGCTAATCTGGTTCGTTGAATATATTTGGTGCATTGATTTGTCTTATCGATGACGTTAGGATTTCTAAAAATTAAGGCGCGTGTAAAAGAGATATGTATCTTGACATTTTTAGGAATACGTAAGAAATCGACAATTGTGGTAATTTGTGACGTGTAGGACCGATGGTTCAGGAACACATGTTGCAATCTGTATAGCTAACTAGTTCTGCAATTTATTTTCTATTGAAAGTCGAGTTCTATACACTTTTAGGTAGGGTGTTCAGGTATGTTAGATCTATCATAAAGAGATTTTAGTTTGATTATGTGATTTTACTTGAAGTGAAATGACTCTGAATTTTAGTTGAGAATTGTGGTGAAACTGTATTTGTTGTGTGTCGACTAGTGACGGTAGGTGAGTGTGTGGTTGATCCGTTGGTTCTAGTTGTAATGAAGTGACGGTGAAATGAGCTGCTGATTTAGAAGCAGGTTTGATATGCTAGATTATTTTGTAGCTAGAGTTGTTTACTCTACGTGCTGCAGATGCTAGAATTTGTGCGACTTTAATATATGTTCATTAGATGCAAAGTGTCGTCGTTCTCTGTAATACATTCCTCCTCCTGAACGATCATGTAGTCACTAATCTGAATATTTGTTACGTAAGGTGATTTATGGTGCTCAAGGTTGGATTGATGTTCTCGATGAATCATGAGTGGATGACCTGTGTGGCTTATATACATATCGGTTTGGTATGTTTGAGTATATCTGAACCGTTGACATTTGTTTGTTGAGTATTAGTGCATTGGTTTGGCTTACTGGTGATATGTGTCTTTTGATTATGATTGTCGCCTTTTTGAGGTTTTTGAGAGGCTGAGCTGTCATATCGTTACTTGGTTGTCGGGTGACGCCACCTAAAAATTGTATATGGTATTTTATATTTTGTTGGATCTTTAATCAAGGTCAGTGTTTTCATCCGTGAACTTTGATTGTGGTGGTCTAATTATTTATGGCCTGTTAGGCTTTGAGATGCCACGTATCGCTGGTTATTTAAATAGATGTCTTTTTTTGAATTATGGCGAATGCCAAAGAGAGAAATATCTCTTTTTTGATACATTTTTAAAATAATGCAGCATGGAAATCACTTGGATACGTAAGCATTGAAAGTTTTGGTATTTCATGACGTTTAGCGCCGAAGGTTCCAGAACACATGTTGCATTTTACTTTCTTCTTTTATCGTATCATTCTCATTGATCTACCATCAAATCACTTGAATTTTCCGCAATATATGAATTGATTCCTTTTATGATACATTTTAACGACTTAATAACTCATTTCCAAGCCTTTGAGTCTATTCAAACCTTTTTGGAATCTGAATTATATGCTTTTCAGTAGGCTGTTCGGTTTTCTAACAAAACACAGTCTTGATAGAACCCTTGGATGTTGGATCTCGTGAATAGATTTATTGCATACTCCATTTGATGTGCATTCAGGATCTAAACAATTCTCTTTAGTGCACACTAGCAATAGACATGTGCTATGTAGCGGAATACGAAATTGTATTGTAAACCTAGAATCACCAAACTTTCTAAATTGATTTAGGGGTTTCACATTTTAGCAACGTCAACTCTAATACAGTATTCATCCCTGATTTTGGTAACTGAAATCCCCATAATTAAGTAGTATTGATTTGGGAAACAATAATTTGTTTACACTAATTGGGGCAGCTATTACCTTTAGGTAGAGGTACGACTGTCTAAATCATACCTCGCCTGTACCCTGCACACTAGTGGGTCCGGGTGCTGTTGCAGCACTTTCCAGATTCGTTAAAATTTCATGGTCTTAATCCTAAATTCAAAATGATTTATAGTTTGTGATGTAGTATAGATAAATGGAAATAGTCTATGTCTTATGCTTGTTGAGTTTGGAGCATCAAATTTGACAATTGAGCATGAGTGGAATGGACTAACTTTTTTATGTAGGCTTGTCCCTTTTCCGATGTTCTAGACTAAGTAACACACGCAATATCCTAGATTGGAAATCAGTTTATTAAGTGATGTACTTAACATTTATTTGCCAGATTTCCTTGAAAATATGTCCAACTCTTAACGGGTAACTACAGTCGCAGTTTCTGCGCTAAGCATTTTAGTTATGTCAAGAGATACAATTATCAATTTTGGAGAGGAGTTACTTAGGCTATCTAATCATCTAAACAGCTGCAAGAAATGAAAATTTTGGTGGTGATGCTTCTTATTCTATATTATTTCTGTAAATATATATATCCTTTCAGGGAATTTCCATGTCAGCTATCACATCATAATGGAACCCAAATGTTACCAAGTAACATAATAGTTTATAACACACTTGCGGAATATCTAAGATAATTTAAAGTAATGATATTATATTTATTACTACTTCCCCATGATTGGAATAAAATCTTGTGCTTGCATGAAGCTACATTCTTTATTTACAGCTTAGGTATGATTTGATATATTTAACGTTTTTGTATACTATGTCTGGTAGATCTTCTTTCTGGCATTCAAAGAGAGTTAGAAGCTGGAACGCTGCCAAGACCTATTGCTCAATCGATGGAGGAGCTGTATCAGAACTACAAAAATGCAGTAAATTTTTTTCTTTGTTTCTCTCTGCAGAATTCCTTATCGCATGTGAAACACTGAGTAGCATAGACCATTTGATTGAGTAGGAGACTGATTTTAACTTATTTATGTGTGTTTTTCATCTTATTCTTGAAAAAGGTCCAATAAGAATAGGATGTATGATTTCAAAATGAACCTAAACTATGTCACTAAAGAGTAGGTATAGAAGCAGCATGTGATTGTTGTAACTTTCCTCCTTGTGGCTTGTTACCGCATAGCGAGCTTTGGATTTCCTGTTTATAATGCTTTGCTTGTAGCCTGACATTATCATGAGGCGCTAGGTTTAGACGAGTAACAGTATTTAGTGAGTGTCACTAGTGGGAGTGTTTCTCACTAATTTGTGTATAAGCAAGTACTTGGTTTCTTCAATATCACCTTTCTTATGTTAGTGCCAGTTACTGGTCAGGATTGTCGGTTTGTCACTGGTCAGGATTGTCAATTTGTCACTTTAAGAGCTTATCAGCTGTGATCATTGGTCCTCCTGTCAAAGATTTAAGCTTTTAGGTGAGTTGGTGAGTCGAGGCTTAAAACTTTCACTCAATAAGAAAACGAATTCAGATGCGTATGATACTTTGATAGTTGGTCTAGTTTAGCTAATGATGTTTTTTTCTCAACGACTCTGTAGTCTTCAACATTCTTTTCTTTTTCAGGTTTTATCAAGTGGAGTTCCTCACGCAGAAGATATTGTATTGGCAAACATGCGTATAGCATTTGATCGCATGTTCTCGGATGTGAAGGTTTGCCTTTGATAATGCATGCTAATATCTGATTCATTTCTATCATTTGTCTATTCTCTAAATATATTAGTTAATTTGCAGGAGCCATTTGAATTTTCACCATATCATGAAGCAATTAAGGAACCTTTTAATTACTATTTGTTTGGTCAAAATTATATCCGTCCTTTGATCAATTTCAGGTTAGTCAACAATATTTTGTTCTTTTCTCTATTGTATTAAGTGTACTATCTGTGACCAAAGAATACAGGGAAGGGATAACCTGCCCTTAGTATTTGTTGCTTGAATTGTGTTGTCTATATGCTAATGGTGTTATAGAGGATTACAGCCTATCTCATTGTCCAATTAGAATTATTATCTGCATAAGTTGGCTAAAGCAATCAGTTATATTCGAATACTATAAATGTTATGGATCTTTGTGTACAGGGTTTTGGTCAAATTTTTGGTACCCAATTGGACATAAGTATAATTAAATGCCATCTTCATGATTAATATCCAACCCCTTTTTCATTGAGCTCTTCTTATTATATAGCATGGCACCCGCGCAATGCTGCGGTGACGGCAGAAAAAATACATAAAGCAAGAATAATTGACGCCGATATATAGTAATCGTAAAGAAGAAAAAGTCGGTGGTGGTTGTTGGCAGTGGTAATTGTTGATTGTATCTATAAAGGGGAAATTCATGTGTCGTTTATTTATGACGTAAAAGTGAATGAATGATTATATTAAGCAACTCAGCATGAAGATAAATGTATGCAATTCCTTAATAAAAATTATGACATGTAACTCGATACGAAATATATATTAAAATCACCAACCATAGTAATTGTGTCTCATAAATTACATGAAACTTATTAATACACCAGGTTTAATGTTTATACTCTAGACATGGCTACGTAAGATTGTCCGTAACACCGTCCATGAGATAATAAGTTGCAAATTTTCTAATCCTTCTAATTTAAGATTATTATACTATAAGTATATAAATATTTTGTTAAAATTGAATTTTAAAGATTGAATGATCATTATACATATATGTAGTTAAGAACTCAATGACCATTACTATAGACTTGTGTAGTCTTAAATTTGTATTTATATTGTTTTAACTTAAGTTCTAATGTTCAAATTAACGTGTACAGTTACAAAGTTACAAATAATTGATATCATAGTGAATAATTATTACTTCTAATAAATTGAATATTTATTAAAAAATAATAATAATAATAATAAATAAAATAAAATAAAATAAAATAAAATAAGAACTTTTAATAATAGCAAGTGTGTATGCTTACAAATTTTAAAACTTCTAAAAATAAAAGTCCTAAATGCTTTATATATAGTAGAGATAGAGATAGAGATAGAGATAGAGATAGAGATAGAGATGGAGATAGAGATGATAAAGGTAAGTATGATTGTCATCCTTAATCGCAGTGTTGTTTATTTTCAGGGAATCATATGTTGGCAATGTATCCATTTTCAGTGCAATGGAAGAACAGCTCAAGCAGGTACCTGGTTGTTACAGCTATTTCATATTATATGATTGTCTTAATCCAAGTTAGCGTCCGGTGTGCTGTTTATATGTTTACAGTAGGGTTTTCCTCTTTAGCATAATGTGTCTTTGTTTTCTAATGTTTTAAAATAATGTTCTGTTAGATATTATTTTTTTGGCTTTTATTAGGAAGTCCTTTTAGGCATTGTTTTGCACTATGTAAATATGTTTTTGGTACGAGAAGTACAATTTAATGAAGTGAAAACTTCACCCGCCTAGACATGGTTTCCANTCTTTCCTCTATTGTATTAAGTGTACTATCTGTGACCAAAGAATACAGGGAAGGGATAACCTGCCCTTAGTATTTGTTGCTTGAATTGTGTTGTCTATATGCTAATGGTGTTGCAGAGGATTACAGCCTATCTCAGTGTCCAATTAGAATTATTATCTGCATAAGTTGGCTAAAGCAATCAGTTATATTCGAATACTATAAATCTTATGGATCTTTGTGTACAGGGTTTTGGTCAAATTTTTGGTACCCAATTGGACATAAGTATAATTAAATACCATCTTCATGATTAATATCCAACCCCTTTTTCATTGAGCTCTTCTTATTATATAGCATGGCACCTGCGCAATGCTGCGGTGACGGCAGAAAAAATACATAAAGCAAGAATAATTGACGCCGATATATAGTAATCATAAAGAAGAAAAAGCCGGTGGTGGGGTTGTTGGCAGTGGTAATTGTTGATTGTATCTATAAAGGGGAGATTCATGTGTCGTCTATTTATGACGTAAAAGTGAATGAATATACTTGATTATATTAAGCAACTCATCATGAAGATAAATGTATGCAATTCCTTAATAAAAATCATGACATGTAACTCGATACGAAATATATATTAAAATCACCAACCATAGTAATTGTGTCTCATAAATTACATGAAACTTATTAATACACCAGGTTTAATGTTTATACTCTACACATGGCTACGTAAGATTGTCCGTAACACCGTCCATGAGATAATAAGTTGCAAATTTTCTAATCCTTCTAATTTAAGATTATTATACTATAATTATATAAATATTTTGTTAAAATTGAATTTTGAAGATTGAATGATCATTATACATATATGTAGTTAAGAACTCAATGACCATTACTATAGACTTGTGTAGTCATAAATTTGTATTTATATTGTTTTAACTTAAGTTCTAATGTTCAAATTAACGTGTACAGTTACAAAGTTACAAATAATTGATATCATAGTGAATAATTATTACTTGTAATAAATTGAATATTTATTTATTAAAAAAAAAAAAAACTTTTAATAATAGCAAGTGTGTATGCTTACAAATTTTAAAACTTCTAAAAATAAAAGTCCTAAATGCTTTATATATAGTAGAGACAGAGATAGAGATAGAGATGGAGATGGAGATGATAAAGGTAAGTATGATTGTCATCCTTCATCGCAGTGTTGTATATTTTCAGGGAATCATATGTTGGCAATGTATCCATTTTCAGTGCAATGGAAGAACAGCTCAAGCAGGTACCTGGTTGTTACAGCTATTTCATATTATATGATTGTCTTAATCCATGTTAGCGTCGGGTGTGCTGTTTATATGTTTACAGTAGGGTTTTCCTCTTTAGCATAATGTGTCTTTGTTTTCTAATGTTTTAAAGTGATGTTCTGTTAGATATTATTTTTTTGGCTTTTTATTAGGAAGTTCTTTTAGGCATTGTTTTGCACTATGTAAATATGTTTTTGGTACGAGAATTACAATTTAATGAAGTGAAAACTTCACCCGCCTAGACATGGTTGCCAGTGTGTATCTGTGAATTTGTGAAGTAATTTTTGGAAGAAAGCTGACCTATGATTCAGGACTCTTTAAAATCCTTTTTTTTAATCAATCAAGGATTCAAGGCTACTACATGTCATTTAACTTGTGTATATTTCTTTATTGCTCAACTATTGTTGGCATTGCACCTATTTTCCTTTTTGCAACTCTTTTGTATGAGATCTTGCTTTCTTAAGAGCCTAATGTTTACTTTTACAATTGAACCATCAGGGTGAAAATGTGATTTTCATTTCAAACCACCAATCAGAAGCCGACCCAGCTGTTATTGCCTTGCTGCTCGAAACGACAAATCCTTATATTTCCGAGAACATAGTAAGCCCAATATATTTTAGAACCATGTATCATTAAAGTGCTTCCATTAGTCCAATATTTGAATGCTGTTATGCAGATCTATGTTGCTGGGGACAGAGTTATAACAGATCCTCTTTGCAAGCCGTTCAGCATGGGAAGGTTCTAATATACTTTCTATTTGGCATCACAAGTTTGCCTTCATATGTTTTGTCCTAATATGAACTTACACATTAGGAATCTGTTGTGCGTATATTCAAAGAAACATATGAACGATGTTCCTGAGCTTGCTGATATGAAAAGGAGAGCAAATACAAGAAGTTTAAAAGAGATGGCTTTGCTTTTGAGGTACTCCCATCATTTTTTGAAAACATAGAAAAAGTTATTATGATACAGTTGAAAAAATCCTATTGGTGTCATCTTGTTGTTCTCGTTCTTTCCATACGTCATGCAAGGATAAAATTCTTTTAAACACACTTCTATGCACGTTTCTTAATGATTTTCTTAAGGTGTTGACTGATGGCCTACCTTTTGATATTTGTGATTCTTGAGCCACTCAAATGTTTTTAGATCTAATCAAAACGTTTAATAACTTTAATTTGAGTTTTAGGGGTGGATCAAAAATAATATGGATTGCACCAAGTGGTGGCAGGGACAGGCCGGATCCGATCACCAACCAATGGTTTCCGGTAAGATATATACTGCTAATCTGCTATGACATGGAAACAGTAGGAGACTCTAGGAAAAAAATTTGTTGACCAACTGTCTCCGATTAGAGTTACGTTGTTTTTTTTTTTTTTTTTTTTTTTTTTTTTCAGTTGGCAACTTCCGTTCTATGGGATAGCTTTTCTTGTTAAGTGCCCTTATACTTTATGTTGTGGGAGTAACACCTGGTGCTTATTCATGTGCTTCATAGATATATATTCTTGTTTGATGATCGATGAAAGTGACAATTTACCCTCGTCACTCTTTTTTTTTACTTCCTATCTGTTAGAACACAGCACTGTTATTTACCAAGTATTTCATAATCTAATATTTAGGCACCATTTGATGCCACTTCACTGGACAACATGAGAAGGCTAGTGGACCATGCAGGTGTAGTGGGTCATATATATCCTTTAGCCATATTGTGCCATGACATCATGCCCCCTCCTCCTCAGGTATACATTCTGATTTAGATTTCTTTGTTTTATCTGTTTATCTCAACTCTATCTACCTTTAAGAGCTTAATTAAGAATTAATATTGGATAGGTTGAGAAAGATATTGGAGAGAAAAGGTTGATCGGTTATCATGGCACCGGAATATCTGTGGCGCCTGAAATTAACTTCCAGGAAGCCACTGCTACTTGTGGATCAGCTGAGGAGGTAGGCCTTACATAGTTTAGCATTCTCAATTCTCCGTCATTGCACGAAGTTCATTTCCTAAGCAATTTGCAAGTAAGACCCCTCTGTTAATTGCAGGCCAAAATAGCTTATTCACAGGCAATGTATGATTCTGTCTGTGAGCAATACAACGTGCTACAGTCTGCCATAAATGAAGCAAAAGGCTTGGAAGCCTCAACACCTAATGTTTCATTGTCACAACCCTTGCAATTGCTCGACTAGTTTATGCTTTTTTTTTTTTGGCTATTTCGTCCCAACTTGGTTAACAGGTATGCTTCTAATCCTTGAAAATATTCTACATGAAAAGCTAAACATCAGTGAACTGGTATAATCCTGATATGATTTTTTTCCCCCTAAATGCAGGTGAAGACTATTTTTTTTACATGACCTAGGGGTGTATAGATACCAAACCATAGATCTACAAGCAAATTCCATTTTAGATGCACAGCAAGGGAAGTCGTCTTTGGAGCAGATGATATAGGTGCATAGTTTTTGGGAACCATATAATTATGAAATCATATCTGTAGGGATCGTCGTGTACAGTTAAATGTTGCTTATGGTAGCTTCTCTTGTAAAGGGACCATCAAGTTGTAGACAAATCTTAAAACACACACATGTTGGACCTTTTAGCATCAATCAATATATGGACTTTCTTCTTAGTTCATGACAGGTTATATTTCAGGTTTGATTTGCATTTGGTTATTAGCAATTAATGGCGACACTCGAATCAAAGATTGCTTATAAATAAAGAGAAAGCAAGTGCTTATTAGTTATTAAACATAGACACTCAAAAATCGCTTCTCTGCTTGAGAAATATGCACGTTGAGTCTGGCCATGTTGACCCCTCCTCCAAAGGTTTTTGTCCATCTTTCATAAATTAGTTGATGTGAAATGTAACTAACCAATAAATATTTCATTATGTATTACTGTACTACTTTTATAACAAAGCAATTCAGGAAATTGGTCGAAACATGTCTTCATGTTTTGCACAACTTTAATTTGCACCTTTTCTTTAATTTTACCGGTTGATCTCCAATTCTCATGCTTCTTTATATATGGTATGAAACTCCAACACTTATGATTATTCATCTACTAGACCAAAGTTGATGTCTATGCACACGCTTGTCCTTTGATTTTCTTTATTTTCCATGTAACTGGATAAGTGAGCTGTAAATATTTATTACAGTCCTGATACTAGTACAAAGTCCAGAAGTTCCTAAAAAACTAGTGACAAAGTTTTAAGTATGTGTCCTCTTTCCCTATACTATATTAATGTTTATGTTCTTGTTATAAGAACAATTACATAAACATTTAATACAGTATCCTTTTCCATGTCGTAGTTACAAATGTAACGATATGTTGTCTCATATTTGGTCTATATGGTATCCTTTTCACACACACACACACACACACACATTTAATGGTACTGTACTACTGTAGTTATATTATGTCTGATTTAACGTTTAAGTTCCTCAATAATAAGAAGATTTGTGTAACATTATCTCAGTAGTAATCTACTTTTTCGATTTAATTCAGATGATTTTAAAATTTTGGTTAAATTTCGATGACGTTTGTCTGTCTTGATGCGTTGGTGAATATTAAAGATATACAACTACAAGTTCTGATTGACCTTATACATGTTCGGTCCTATAGACTTGTTAACGAGTATTTTCAAGGATTGTACAGGAATCTTGAAAACTTGCGATTGAAACACTTTCCATGATCAATCCTACTTGTTATTACTCCATAATTGCTTTGCATTATTGTAAACCCAGTGACCGTTGCCGAGAACCTCCTCAGTCCGCCCCCGGTTGAACTAATTTTGTAAACCTTGAAGATCTAAAAGTCATATTGAAAACGATTATGTTTAAATATTGTATAAATCATTTTTTTCTTAGAACACAAATGATTCTTAAACACTGTTTCTTATCACGTTTGCATATTTTAAGGCAATACAACATAAACATGACAACAACAGGAACAAATACATTACCCAAGGATCCGTTGGTAACTTGCTTGTCACCACGTGCGACGCTTAAAGACAAATAATTTTTATATCCTCGTTTGGATTTAAAATCATGCAAATCATTCTTGAAGAATATCTTAAATATTAAAGAAATACGGAGTATTCATAATAAATAAATTACGTAATTATTGCATGTTTTCCCATGAATATTACTTATTATTTAGTTCGGTACACATTTTAATGTTTATTAACAAAGTAAACACTCATTTCGTTTTAAATTAAAGGTTAACTTAAACAATGCATAAAGTTTTTTGTGAAGGAAAATGATATAACCTCTTAATTTTCGTTCTAACAAATCTTCATAACCATATACTTTTATGTCATGTGCCAAAATGAATAGACAAGAGAGTTCAAATGTCACCATCTTTATTGTTATGAGGATGAATTAGGCAATATTATGAGGCTATAGCATCACCTTTTTATGAATTCACACTAAACTGTGTTCTCGAATTGAGTAAAAAGTGAAAGTGAGAAAGTTTGTGTTCTCTAGTTTTTTTTAGAAGTAAAGTGGTTATATTTTAGTTATAAAACTTTCACTCCACTTTTGGGGTGAAAGTCATTTTGCTTCCTCTCTCTTACTTTAATTCGTCTTTCTTTCGCTTTCATTTATTTTTTTCTTTAGAACGCAGCAAGTGCATTATTCATCAATAAAAATCAACTTCATCAACTAAAGTCACTTTAATTGATTGAAATATAAAACAAAAATATATTTAGGATATTTCAAAATGAAAATATAGACATTTATTTTGAGAGAGAGTATCATAATTCCTGAAATTGATATGCTATTTTATTGGCAAGATTGATTGAAAAAACTTCCATGCATGTTATCTGTATTTTTTAGTCGCATGAATCATTATTCTTGTCATATTTGTGATGTAATTTTCAGATGCAAATGCATTGACTTTCTTTTAATACTCGTAATGAGTGATGGAAAAAACTCAAACTCGACAAGAAAACTGAAACGCGAATTAATTAGAGGGGTGGGGCATGTTTATCGCGTTACGGTGCATTTTTGGAGCCTAAACGGTGATTTTTAATCGGGTTCAGGGCGGGGTATGGGGTGTAACATCCCTGCCGCCCCCCACCCAAACATATGGAGTATATAAACATAACATGTTTTTTAAGTAGTTGTTAACTTTTTTAAGTTTGTGATATTCTAAATTGCGGTCATAATTATAGAAGCTTTTTTAACGTCATATTTTTAAGAGAAGTTGTAATTTGTAACCGTGAAGTTGTCATTATCTATTTCTAATACTATTGTTGAAAACTTAATAAGGCTATCATGTGGTGTAAAAATAATATTAATTAATGATTAACGACGCGGGTTTGTTCGAGAATCGCGCTCATATAAAGCACCCTGATAAGATCCCGACATGAACGGGGCGGGTTTGAAGACGCATCCCGCCCTAACGGAGGGCCCTTATTAGATCTTCGATGAAGATCGGGACAAAGAAAACTTTGATAATCGAGTTTGAGGATGGGGATGATTGTCCCGGCACGTTGCCATTCCTACTCGTAATTGAACTTCAAAAATCTCATGGATGTAAGTATCTTTAAGGGATGACGAAGCTGTTCATACTTCATAAGTGGTGACCCATGTTCAATACACCGTCAAGATTTTAGGTCACACCAAGATGACATGATTTGTGTATATTATTGTTAAAAATGGATATCACGACAATCAAATTAAATTGAATAAATATCGATTAGTGTCATCCAATTTGAAATATACTTTAATCATTAAAATGCATATTTTGGATTTAAGTTGGCATTTGTTAATGTTCTTAATAAAGAAATCAACATTTTAGAGCTCAAAAAGTTGTGAAAATAGATATATTTGTCTCTTCTTTTATTACTTTTGCGTTTGGCTTATTGGTTGTGTGGTGTCCTATGCTCCACTTTTGTAGGTCCTCAAAAGAAAAGATTTTTATTTCTAGTTTCTATATGCTCTTCCGTGTGTCAAATAAATTTCATTGAATTAAAACAACAAAGTGTAACAAAATAATACAATAATTTTACTTAGGACTTGGGGAATGGATCTAGTAAGAAGAAAAAATAAAATGAGAAGAGTGAGAAAAGTTTCCAACCACACAATTCAAATAAGAGGGAGAAATTTAAGGGGAGATGCATCTATTTTTGTAGGTGCATCTCAAATGTGTGGTTGTGGTTTCTTCTCATCCTTCTCATTTTAGTTTTTCTTCTCATTTGATCCTAACTCTAGGACGTGTCCATACTGATTAAGTTTTTTTTTTTTCTTTTTTTTCCCTCTCTCTCCCTTCATTAATATGACTTCGTAGTAGGGATGAGTACGGTACCAGTACCCGTATCGTACCGTACCAAATTAGTGATACCTTTTTTTGGGGGCATAGAAAGGGGTACCGGTACCGTACCATACGGGATTTCGGTACCGGTACCGGGAATCGGTACCTATCTGGTACTTCCGTTTTTTATTAAACCAAAAAAAAAAAAAAAAAAAAAAAAAAAAGTCATGCCTAGTAGAAATAGGACAAAACATATCACCATAACGTTCCAAAAACGTTCCACGCAAAAACATATGAAAATCGTTCAAGATAAACATAACTAAAACCATTTTGAACGGAAAAGACTATTAAATCGTTTAAACTTTTGTGTAAACGCCTTCACCGCTTTTCCTTTAGCCGTTTTCTTGATAATCCATCTTCAGGATATCTAACATATGACAAAACAAACATAGTTAATAACATATCATTATAAAGGATTTTCGTTCCATCATCTATTGTAGTCATCTTGTAATTCCTATAAATGTTCTGATCTAATGCAGTAGGCCTACATCACATGTAAACATCATTAAACTAAGAGAAAACACGGCAGAAATGGAATATTTTTCCATTCGTTTTCTTTTTTTCATGTGGATTGAAGGAAAATTAAACATCAACGTATTGGACCGAAAACTTTTAATGTACGTACCTCTATTTTTAGTGATGATGATCGGGATGAAATATGGATGCAAATTTTTTGATTCTAATGATTGATGATATGTTAGGGTTTGGTTTTTGGGAGGGTTTATGACGAAGCAATAGTTGTTAGGCAAGACTTATCAGCCATTTTTTTTCCCTAGATTAACTCAAAAAAAAAACTTTTTAAATTCCGGTATCAAACCGGGATTCCCGAATAGGTCCCGTACCGAATCCCCAAAGGTACCGATTTTTTTTGCCTTATTTCATAATACCAGTACCGTACCGTATATCGGAAGTTGGTACCGTTTCGATACGGTACTAGTACGGTTCCTGTTCGGTTCTGAGATTCGGTTCGAAATGCTCATCCCTACTTCGTAGTCTGCTTTTGTGTATTGTCCTCAAATTTTAGAAAAGATTTCAAGTTAACTACTATCACCACTCACCACCGATCATGTGATTCATGTCACATATGCATGTATCTTCCATACATGTGAGTTTGAACATCATTCCTAACATTGGAATGTGAGCATGCAACAAATTAACGAAGTTAGTCAACAATATGGCATTTTCAACTGAGTGTGACTAAAACAAAAAATACCTAGGTTTTGAAAGTCGAACTGCAAAGCGAATCGTTGGCCTACCAGTTCCCGGTTTAACCTAGGTTTCGACAAATAAAAAAGGTATACTATTATTCTTTTATTTATTTTTTACTTTTTAACAGATTGATAATTTTACTCTTAACTAATTAATTAGTGTCTTATTCAAAGTTTGTAATACTATTTTTTAACAAAATTAATATAATAAACTCGATCAAACTTCGTTAAAACTTCATTATATATTTGTAGTTTTGAGCAATGTTTTAAAACCCGGTTTTTTATTGATCCGGTTTAGTCACCGGTTGAACCGCCGGGTCGAACCGGTTCTACACATATATATATATTTTTTGTATATTTAATAACTAGTGTTGAATGATCACTTGATTATCCGACTTTATTACCAACTTTTGATTGAATACACGGAAAAATTTAAGACTCTACCGACAATGCTTTGTTTTTAAGTTATATATTTATAACAATCTAGCAAAAATTTGCAACAATAGTCAACTTATAATTCTATGTTATAACGGTGTATATTAAAACTATAATAGTTGGAGTTTCTAAGAATAATATATAACTTTTATTTATTGTTTTATAAAATTTTAACGAACACTTACTTCAACTTGCCAATTAAACTTATAAAGGTTGATGGAGAAAAGAAAATTTTATTAGATCTTTTTATAAAAGTCATGACCCGGCCGGGTTTATTAAACCGAATCAACCCGGGTCAACAGAAAACCGACGGTTCAATTCGGTTCTCAAACAAGCAAAACCCGGTCACATCCGGCCCGGTCACCGAGCCGGTTCACGATTCAACCAGCCGGGTCAACCCGGGTTTAGATTGGTTTTGAGCAATGTTCTAAAAGGCGTGAGGCGTGGCGTGGCGGCACAGGCACGCCTCAAGCTTTACGCGCCTTTGCGAAGCCTTGGCGTTTCTTAAGGCATGCTTAAGGCGGCAACAAAATATTTATAAATTTATGTATTTATAATTTTATATCATTTTATAAGAGTAATTTCAAATACTAAAGCCCAAATCCCAAATAGCCAGACCCAAATACGAGGCCCAAGAAAGAAATAACCCAAATACTTGAAATTCAAGCCCAAATTCATAAATCCCCTAAATGCTTCTAAAAATGGCGCCACGCCTTACCAAAAAGGCGCGCCTTTGCACGCCTTTTCGCGCCTTATTCCACGCATTTTCACACGACGCCTAGACCTCACGCCTTGATCCATTTCGTGACACCGAAGCCACGCCTCGCGCTTTGACGACGCCTTGACGGCGCCTTTTAACACTGGTTTTGAGACGTGGAAGTGTCCCACAACATCATATTGATTAAAAAAGTCAAATGGAAATCAACTTCAAACTTTGACTTACTCTGACGTGTCACCTGATAGAATTTTGGCATTTGTGGAAAGTGGAAACTGGACCCATCCAACATATCGTCGATTGATCTTTGTTGTTCCATTTTTTATTTCTTATCCACTCAAAAAGGGAAAGAAAAAATTAGTGAAAACATAAAGTAATGCAACATGCCTAACATAAAAAGAGAGAAAATATAGTGAAAACACGAGTCGTGATTCACGAACATTTTGATCCAAAAGAAAACAAAAAGAGAAAAATCAAAGTTACTACACAAATATTTTTGCAAGGGGGGTTTTTCATATATATCCTTCCGAAAATATATAATTGCACATATATCCAAAGCATGCATAAAAACCATTGTACTATGTTCTTCAAAAACTTGTACAAAGGATATATATGCAATTATTGACTTTTGGAGGGATATATATGCAATTCTACCTGTAAGGGAAGAGAAGAGGGGGCCAGATATAAGTCGAGTCAATTACAATAAAAAAAACATTATCATTCGTTTGTGTTAGTGCGTACTTAAACGACTGAACTCTTAACACATAGTAAAAAAATGACATAAAAAGCACCAACACTATTTTTTATGCATGGTTTAATACTAGTTGTTTACTCGCTTTTTTTCGTGGTTATGCTTCAAAATCTCTTAAAAACCTCCCTTAGTCAGCCCAAATAATAGATTCGCTTTGGTCGAATGCCTCTGTTGAACATATTAAGAAGTCAATGACATACTATAATAGGTAATGGCTTTAACATTACCAATGAACCTTTAGCCTTTCGATTTATGGGGTGTAGAACTGCTTTTCGTACTATGACATGTTGGGTCTTTCGAACGTGTCAAATGACGCCGTCGATGCACCTGATACAATAGAAAGACACGCATTAGACTCGCATTGGGTTTGATCTCAAGACCAAGCTTCGGCGTTAGAGTAAAGATTAGGTTAATGCCGAACGGCTTAGAAATAAATGTGAGCGTAAATTCATAATTAATGTGTTACCTAAAACCAATTGAGGTAGTTGTATTTATACCACCTTGATCAGTGTACTTGACAACATAAGGGAGCGGTACGCCGAGTTATGTCTAGCATATGTGCTACATTGAACAACCAAGTGGGGGACCACATCCGTAATACTCCGGTAGGTGGCGCACGTTCGGTTCTTGGAAGGAACCATTGGGTAAAAGGCATGATGGATAAAAGAGTGTTAATGTGTACACTGATACACTTGAACATAAGTTTGTGATCCGTGTATTCTTGAGCTTGGATTTGTAGAGAAAGAGTACAGGGTAATCATCTGTTGGTGTTTGCTGGTTTGCATAAGGTATGTATTTATTATTATGTACATTATTAATTAAGTTGGGTGTATCTGGATCTCATGGGAGGAAAAATCCTTTTACGTAAACAAGTGCTTTTAATAAAGTCTTCCGCTGTGTGTGTTACCAGATAACTGTACATCTTTAATGGTTAAATAAAATTTTAAATTCCCTACTTGTTACGCTGTTGTTTTTCCATCACATTAGGTGGATAAGTTGTTTGGGAAATATACGAAGGATACCCTCCAATAGGTGTTTGTTGATAGTTCGGAGGGGGATTATAAGGCATATTACTTTAGGTAGAGCATAGGGATTTGTATAATTAGGGGGATATGACTGAGTGTTCTGCGGGGGGTACATACCATTATGAGGTGGGCATCGAGCAAAGGAGGTAGGGTTACACCTTTATCTCCTTCATTGTCCAGCCTCTTACTCCGTTCCCCTTGTCTCATTTCGTCTGATTCCCTTTCAGTCTTGACCATGCCTTCGAACCCAACCACCCTTCCTCCTGACCATCTAATGTTCGAAGATCCCACCCTCAAGGCAGGGGTTGACTCGCAAGCACAAGACACCCTGGGTTCTGCCTCTATCTATCTATCGTACTCCTCGCTAGAGTACTTTAGCTCTGCTCGAACCCCTTTATTACATGTTTGCCTCCTTCGTTCCATCATCGAGGACTCTAAGGCTTTGAAATTGGCCTCTACGAAAGCAAGACTAATCACTGGTTCAATATTATCATAAATAGATGCATGATTCGTAGGTGGGGTTTCGTGTTCAGATCTAGTTGAGGCAGTTATGGGTGGTATATCATTTGTGTTTGGGATTGGTAAAGGAGTTAAGGTTGTAAAACCCGATGGGGGTGTACTTTCTCTTGCGTTATTCATGCCAAATAATAGCTAGTGGTTATTATTACAGACATGGAAAAAAACGAGACTTATAGTACCGGTCTCACAGATGGCGCCACTGATCGTGCAATAAATCGCACTATCAATCCTTGCGATGATGATCAAAGGATATAGGAATGTGTAGTGACTGCCAAACTGTTGGTAACCTGAAAATAAGACAACCAAAGACACTACTTTAAGTGAAGCGCAATGGTCGGACCATGTGAATCACCTCCAAGTGAGAGTAAGTATGTGGTGATGATTGTTTTGAGTGCTAAAGTATGTAATGAGATTGTTGAGAACTTAATCAAACCTGAATCCATGCCATGCTATTTATAATGGATGGAAATAGGCTCAATCAGGCTTCTTCACTTAAAACGGAGATTAAGGGGATGTATGATTTTAGGTAATCGATGGGTGTTGTTTCCCACGTCCCCTATCTTGGCGGGGAAGCTTTAACTAGGTATGCATCGTGGGTGGACTTGGTCATAGGTGGTCTAAGTGACAATATCTTCGAAGGGCACACCTCAAGCGGTGTTGAGCTTTGATTGACGACTTTTCAAAGTGGTAATCATGTTTCGTAAATAGCTTTACGCCAAAAGAAATTGTAGGAGGTTTTCGAAGTCATTTGAAATGTGATATCCGAAGTGAGTTCGAAGGGAAGAACTTCGAACCGCTCGAAACTCTAAAGGTACATCATCAATTATCAAAACAATCGACAAGATTCATAGTACGATTTTTAAGTACTTGTACATATGTGTCACATGTCCCACATTATAAGTGTGGAGGGTGTGGTTGAGCACTTTTCTTCGTCACATCAGCTCCACGTTATCAAAAAACACCTCGTTATTATTTCCTTCAACTTTCCATCAACCACTGCAGCACCTTCTCTCTTTTGTTTTAAATATTATTTTACTTTTTATTATTTAAAAATACTTCCATTACCCACACAACTACCCAAAAAACTAATACAGTAAACTATATTCTCTTTTCTCAAAAAGTTGGTGGCTTTATCTCTTTATTGTCTCGGGACTAAAGTCCCGCAAAGGAAAGTTTCTTGGGTTTTGCCGTTTGAAAGGGGTGGTATTCCCGAAGGGAAAAGATAGAAAATGAGATCCCGTGCAATTTCCTGTGGCCTACACCTTCTAGCCTAATGCAAGTTAATAATGCATACAAATACAAACTATAGTGATTGCCAAAAACGACATCATTTCCTTTGTTTTTGGAAGTTGATATGCACATCATCAAAAGTGATGTGCACATCACAATCATTCATATGTAGTCTTTTATAATATGCATCATTAGTGTGATTTTATGATGTGCACATCATTTTTGGTGGTGTGTATATCAACTACTCCCATTGTTTTTTCGTAATGCAAATGCATAGTAGTATAGTACTAAACTAAACTGTTATTTTTATTTATTTATTTTTTCTTTTTTCTTTTGGCAAACGTAAATATTTACCGTATATTGATTGAAAATGAAGTTACAATTGAGTGAGGCAAGATGTCTTGCCACAACGAATCACACTAGTACACTACTATACTAAACTACTTCCCATAGTCAAACAATGAATCATAACTCTTTCAACTTATTACATTCTGTCCCCACCTCCTCACACACACACACACACACACAAACCGGAAAATTTCACCGTAAAACACACACACTACACCATTTCAAAAACCCTTCAAAACCCATCATTTATATCCAAACCCCATCAAAACCCTTCTCACATTTTGCTTAAAACCCTCTTTTCATGCACATAAACTCATCACCATGCATTCATGAATAAGGCAGTGAATGGGTTGCTTTTTATCTCATCTTGTTGCAAAGTTTGCATTTTTTCCACCATCTCCACCAACTTACCAAATAAAGAAAGTTGATGATGGAAAACACATTGCAGTCTACTCATCTTCTGGCATACCACTTGATGGTGAAGGTGGTGATGGTGGTGATGGATGCTCAGTTGATGTGTTGTCATTAGATACTAAAAGAGGGAATAAGATTGTTGCTTTCTATTTAAGGAATCCTTATGCAAGATTGACATTGTTGTATTCTCATGGAAATGCTGCTGATTTGGGTCAATTGTTTGACTTGTTTGTGCAGCTTAAAGCTAATCTTAGAGTTAATCTTATGGGGTATGTTTCTTTCTTCTTTTGTTTTTTTTTTACAAATTTGTGCAACTTGAAGCTAATATGTGTATTTAAAGTGGATAAGCTTACTTTTTCGGCTATTAAGCTTATAAGCTTATTAAGTCAAGCTTGTGATAATTGATAGGGTGTTTGTTTAAATTTATATATAGCTTATCAGGTTATATGATTTCTGCTTATATTTCGTAAGCTCATATTTTCTGGCTTATTTTCTAGTAAATGGTTTTGTTATGATTTAAAGATAGAAAAATCAGCTCGTAAACCAGAAAATAAGTCCAGATAAATGGGCTTATAAAATTTAATCCGAAAGTATATAAGCTCATGTATAAGCTTATAAAATTTAACAAACACCCCTATGCCCATAAGCTATGGTTGATAAGTTATAAAAAAAAAAGTGAGCTAATGGGTTGTTTCAAATTTTACTAAGCCGGCAAGCTCATAAAATAAGCTAATCCAAACACCCCTTTTATCTTTATGGATTTTATTTGTGTCTATTTATTTTCCAAATTCTTTGGGTGGTTGGGATTTTGTGTTGAAAGTATAAATAATAGGCATTATGGTTTCAAGATTAATTGATTATTTAGGCTTTTAAAGTGGGTGCAATAAATTTGATTCTAACTATCTAGTTATATGTAGATTTTTAACTTGCGTGTATGAAATTTTATTTTAGTAGGTACTTTTTTACTTTATTAAGTTCATGAGCTTGATATTATTGACATGTTGTTTGATGTGATGGGAGTTTGGTTTGTTTTGTTTTATTTTTGTTCATTGGATATGCATTGATATGATATGAATGCATCAATAAATAGTTGTAAGTGTGAATTGTCCTTCTCGCACGAGGGGTTGGTGAATTGCACACTTCTACCTTTTTTTCTGCCAAAGTTTTCACCTTTCTTATCTCTCTAGGTTTGTGTATCTTTTTGTCTCAAAAAGTTAAGGGCGCGTTTAGTAATGGAAAAATTTTTCTAGTTTTCATTTTTCAGTTTTCTGGAGAATGGGGGAGCTATTCTTTTTCTAGAGAACACCTGAAAAAGTGTTTAGATGGAGTTTTCTAAAATGGAAAACCTTTGGAGAACTCCTAAAGGGAGTTTTCCAAAACTTAGTTATAAACTTGGAAAACAGCTTTTCCATTTTTCCAAGAAAACTTTTGGAAAAAACTAAATTTGAACGCGTTTTCTATTTTCTTAGGTTTTCTTGGAAAAATTTTCTGGAAAACCTCCTTACTAAACGCGCCCTAAAATATCTATGCTTTTCTTGCCAAAATTAAGAGAAATGTTTTTACAGTAATGTCACCTTTAGAAGTTATTGTTGTATCTTGTTTATCGCCAGTTGAATGTTAGAAAGTTAAAAAAATGTTTTACTTTTGTTCTGCCATGAATGATAAAGTTGTTGCAATATTTCATTTGCATTTGCTAGGTCGATTTCCATATAATTACTATAGTTTTTCTTTTAAAAGTTTCTTCTTTCGTCTTAAATTTATAGTCCACGTTTTCTTTTAGGTTATTGTTACAAACTTCAAAGAAATAGTTCGTCAATTATTTAAGGGTAAAAATGTTACTGTGCAAAAAGTAAGACGGAGAAATCAGTAATGATTTATGTTTTCCTTTAAACGTGTGTTTTTTGTTGGTGAACAATTATTTTGGGACTAATGGCCTATTGTTTCAAGGCCATTTTGCAACTTGAGTATCTTGTCTGATTATTGCGTTTCAAACTGCATAGTAATATGAGGTGTTTGGATGAAAGTAATCTGATTTTGGTATTATTTAGTAAATTAAACTTATTTTATGGGTGAAAGAATAATTAAAGTTGATTTTTTTTTTTCTTTCAAAACTTCACTGTTATTTTTTGCCAGTAAAGTGAACATGTTTTACTGATAAATTATCTGAATAAAGAAGGAACAAAAAACCAAGAAATATAAACAGAAGAATTTTGATAGATATAGTGGTCTTTGCGCAGTGTGATTCTCTGCCAAATGGGGTAATAAAATTTCCATTTATTTACTACTATGTCTTTTATCAAATTTTTTATGATTTATTTAATAAAATTGCGTTAAGTTTGTTTCGACCTCATGTAAATTGATTATATGTATTTTTGAAGTCACCAATAAGTCTTTGGATATAATGATTTCTGTTAATCTATCATAAAATTACCTAAATACAATTCTTGATCTCGTGATGATCACTTTAGAGATGGATGTCCAAAAACATCCTTGGTTGTACGTGTTGTTGCTTGTCCGTTAGTTATCTTTATTTGCTTTATCAATCTCTTTTTTTCCGGTTGTTTTTTACCTTCTTGTGTTATTTCATATATAGTACTAATCCACTTCCTAAGAATATGGCTTTTTAAAAAGGTGTTTTGGTTAATTTTAATTATTGCTAAGTAAGGGACAACTTAATAATCAAAAGTTAGCTACTAGGAATCAGTTTTAGGGTGCAAAAATTCAATTTTGGCGTCTTCTTTTTGCAACTTAATGGAGACATCTTATGATTGATGTATTTATGTGTCATGATATTCTTTGACAGGTATGATTACTCAGGATATGGTGCGTCTACCGGCAAGGTATCAAATATCTTTTTTGTGTATTAGTATAATTGTGTTTTTTGCTATACAATGTTGCAATTTATTTTCGGCTATACTAGTGCATACCTAGCGGACCATGTAGGTTTAAATATTTCAATCACTTGATATAGTAGTTTGAAATGTTAATTATTTAATCTTCTTTACCTTTACCCGTCCCACTAGACTTCTGCATCAATGCTGCTTTTTAGATAAATCATCTGGTTTTATTTTATGTTTTAGCCAAGTGAGCTTAATACATATGCGGACATAGAGGCAGTATACGAGTGTCTTCAGACAAAGTATGGAGTTAGTCAGGAAGACTTAATTTTGTATGGACAGTCAGTTGGAAGTGGGCCCACACTGCATTTGGCAGCTACGCTGCCGAGATTAAGAGGTGTGGTTCTTCACAGTGGCATTCTTTCTGGCCTTCGTGTTGTTTGTCATGTGAAGTGCACACTTTGCTTTGATATATACAAGGTGAATAATTCGTCTCCCATCTTTACTGATTTTATTGCTATAAGAGTGGAAAGCTAAATAAGGGGGGTTTTGGATGCGCGTTTTGCAAATGATTATTTCGACTGAAATCCAATTCTCAATACGTCTTACTTTCAGCAAAAAGTCTATATTCTGTTATTTTATTTATTATTAGTTCATTAATCTTAATTAGATGTGCAAACAACAAAAGCATTTTCACATCCCATCTCCTTACAATAATAAGTTCTACTACACCATTTTCTAATTATTTTATGTCACATAATTATTTTCAATATGAACTTCCAAACAACCGCTAAAGCCAGGTATACAAAAGTCATTTCACATTTCTGAGATAGCCCAAATGATCAAAACCCATAATTTTAGTCATAGTCTTTATCAACATCACTTATACGATATTTGACTAAAGTCTTGTAGAAGCGTTTACCTAGCTAATAGTATAATGCCTGACTTAGCCTTCAACAATGACATTCCGTGGAACCTTTTGTTTCACAAGCACTAGAATCAATATTCTTAAAGACGAGAATGATGGTAATATCAGTTTTAATATGAATGTTTCGAAAAAGGAAATGTTGCCACCATCATAAGCATCACTAGTGGCACTTACCAAAAGGGCCTTTGGTCTAGTGGTTTACCTGGAAAAGTTAAGTCCCCAACCAAAATGGTTGCGGGTTCAAGTCCCATCTAGAACAGATGTGTGAGATTATGTGTTTGTGTGAGATTGTATATAGTATAGATGCTGTTCAAATAAGTCACAAGTGGCACTTGAAACTAATTAAAAGATGATTGCTGCCAATTTGGGTTGCTAAAGTTTTTGACAATTGCAGAATGTTAACAAAATTCGGAAGGTGAAGTGCCCAACGCTTGTGATACATGTAAGTTCATCCCTTAATTTGTCGACAATTCAACTTCTCTATTTACTTGTTTTGACACTTTGAATCTATTAACCGAATATATGCTAGTGAAACTTGTTATTTGGGAAAAATGGTAATGGGATTTAAGTTTTGACATTCATGCTCAAGCAAACCGGTAACAAATTAGCCAGATATCAAAATACTCTTTTGAAATAATAATTTTGATCAAATAATCATATCAGCTTCAAGACTTCTAGTAATATCAATATCACTTGACATCTAAATGGCATACATGCGCAACACTTTTTAATAAAATAGTCACTTCTATTATGCTCCTTGAGTTAGCAAATACAGTTTATGACCTTGCTTTAAAAGATCATTTGTTTTATTACATACTACAGTAATTTTTTAGTTACAAAGCAATTATTGACATATTTTAAATAAACTAAATAAACTAGAAATTAAGTCTTTAGAAATAACATTGCAATACCAAAGGGAATAAAATAGAGGCCAAAAATTCCCAAAATGTCAATATTTATATGCTCATACAAACTGGATAAATTCTTTACAAGATAACTTCTGAAATGAAATAGAGAGTTGATTACTTTAACTTTTATTTTATTGATTAAAATGTTGTATCTTGAAGTATTGTATCATGATCATGGAAAATTGGCAGGGTACCGAAGATGATGTAGTGAATTGGAAACATGGTAATGGACTATGGAAATTGGCTAAAGACCCGTATGAACCGTTATGGATCCAAGGAGGTGGTCACTGTAACCTTGAACTTTACCCTGACTATATCCGCCATCTTTGTCGCTTCATTTATGACATGGAAACCATCACGACCAAGACTCTACTCACAAAAATCAAACCCACTCTCAAGTTACCAAAAAAGTCAAAGTCAAACACCGGCACGTCATGTCAATGTACTAATACATGTAGTTGCTATTGTTGTATAAAAATCAGACTGCCCAAATGTCCAAAAGCTCGTTGCCCAAAATTCCCAAGTTGTTTCCAACCGAGCTGTTGTTTACTTAACTGGAAATGTAGGTGTTGCCCTGATTTGAAGTTACCAAATTGTCCCGCTTGTTTGAAATGCGGATGCTTCAAGTGTTCATGTAAATGCGTAAACTGTACGTGTTGCTGATATGGTATTTTCATTATGGTTTGTGGGGGTATACGTGTGGAAGAGGATAAGGGTGTCAGTGTAATTTAAGTGTTTGTATAGATTTGGTGGCTCGATAACAAGTATTTTAAGCTTGGTGGGACGATAGATATTTGGTTAAAACTTTGGTTCTCTTAAGGTTTACGATCAGCAAAGAGTTATTTAACTTAAGAAGTTGATAACTTTTTGTGTTATTGCTGTATGATGTACGTAGTTTTTTTTTTTAACATGTTGCTTATAAAAAAAATATTGCATGATGCAAATGCATAATCCAACTATTGTAGATTCTACGACCTGTTAAAAAGAGGCGCGGTTTTGGAAGAGAAGAATCTGACTGCGTTGGCTGGGGGACCTTCCATCGTCTAACAGTCCCAACAGTCATCTTTTAGCAGATTTATTCCTAATAATTTTATTGTATTTTTGGAAGGCTATGTTGGCATGCAAAGCCCTTCAAGGCCTAAGCTGTTGGCTTGAGTTTCGCCATGACAACCATTGGATGTAAAAACATTAGACATGCTGTAAATAAGAGTATTCCAACCCACTACTGATGCCACTTCAACACTCTTTTTACAACCTTCTCATCACTTTTATCTCGCAATAATCACTACCCACCAATGCCCGCTTTTTATTATAACTAGATAAAAATACAATAACACACAAATATCACCACCTTGGTCTACGTTCACCGCCAGTCCACCACGATTTGCTCCTTTTTGCTCGACGCAAGCAAGAGGTGCAACGATGATCCTGACCTCCTCCCACCTCGAGCAATTTATGCTCCATCACAAATGCTCTAAGAGCGATTGCATGTTATAGCCAAATGCTTTATCACACACTAGGTTAAGTTTAACAACATCATGTTAAATTATTATAATTTCAAGATGTTGTGAATATAATTA
>LBNU01022286.1:204779-241550 GCA_014162995.1 Artemisia annua | reverse complement strand
TTTTTTTTTTTTTTTTTTTTTTTTTTTTTTTTTTTTTTTTTTTTTTTTTTTTTTTAACCATATAAGTACTTGAAATTGTGCTAAAGTAGATGAACTAACACATCAAAGAGTAAAGAGTTCTAAGCACAGCTCAAAAAGGATATGAAAGCAACGTTCATATCATATCACCCATGTTTGATAAGTTAGACACAAAGATAGAGATATGCCATTTGCATGACCGTCCATGCATGTGTTAATAATTCAAAACACAACTAAGACAAGTGTTTCATAGAGGTGGGTTTAGCTGAAGTCTTGCTCTTGCTCTTGCGAATCGTCTAGCACACTTCATAGAAGTGGGCTTAGCTGAAATCTTGCTCTTGCACTTCTTAGGCTTAACCGCATTACTTTGGGGCTGAAATAGCAGAAAGTAATTATATAATTATGTTGATTTATACTCGTAAACAACCACAAATAATATGCAATTTGCAAATTATAAGTAAACTGCAATGCCAACTTGAAACCAAAGAATATCAAATACAATGCAATTTACACATTATAAGAAACTGCAATGTCAACAAAGAATGTCATATACAATGTAATTTAAACATTATACAAGACTGCGATATCAACAAAGCATGTCATAACTCGCACACTAAAAGAAAACCGCAACGTCATCTTGAAAAAAAATACTACACAACAATATGACAAGCATGTAAAAATTTTCAAGGAATACAACACACAAATACACACAAAAAAAATAATAAAAATAAATAATAAAATAAAATAAAAACTGATTATAACAAAGATAGTGTTATATACGACCATTTCTGATTATGGATATGTATATCACTACTATTAGTATCATGAGTTAGTTGTGACTACAACAATATACCTTAAAAAGATATAATGGGGTATTTTTATAACGTTAGTTTCTAACAGATAATATCATTTATAAGCATCCATTCACTTTCGTCAACTGACTAAAGCTGATTAACCTGGCCCAATAACACCCCTTCGTGCTCGATATGATCATGATATATTATAAAGTGGAGCATGTTCAGCGCGCGCACACACACAAAACCCGATAACATTAGAATTATAGGTACAAATCAGTTGCAAATTATAATATGTTATTATTTTTGTGTATCATAAGATCTTATATATTGTCAGCAAACTACAACAAAGCTATAAGAAACTAGAAATCATAGGTCCATTACCTTTGTTTTTTTACTTTAATATGTTAACTAAAAAACTTTATTGGTATGTTTTTTTTAATAGCGACTTAGTTTTTAAGAGATAAGAATGGTAGGGCTGTCAACATAAAAACTGTTAGCCTTGCTATTTTGTAAAAGATACCGTCACACAAAATAAATAGACTAGATATGTAACAAGTAGTAACATTAGGGACTACTTAAGTACATTAGGCAAACATGTGATGTAATGAGCCTATAAATACCCCTCATGACTCTCCATGAGGGGTGTGGGAAATAGTGTGTAAAGTTTCACTTCATTTCATTTTAATAAAACACCTAGTTCTTCACCTTTCTCTCTCTAAAAATAACAATGTTTTATACATATTTCGATCAACCGCGACCTCCGGAACGTGTTTCTTGTCATTTACAATTGGCATCAGAGCTAACCAGGGGCGAATCGAGGTGTTTTGGGGTGTAATTTCGTGTTTTTTTGGCTGTTGGTACGTTTTTTTATCGAGTTTGGTGATGATCTTAGCGAGTAAGGGAGCCAAATATCGAGTAAGCAAGGGGTTTTATCGAGTAAGAGCCCTAAAATCTCGGAATTTCGAGTATCAAACTGTTTTTACCGAGTAAGGAACTCAGTTTATCGAGTATTGCAGCCTTTACCGAGTATGGTCAGCCTTTACCGAGTATGGTCAGAGTTTACCGAGTATGAGCAGAATTACCGAGTATGAGCAAACCTTACCGAGTATGAACAGACCTTACCGAGTATGGACCAAATTACCGAGTAAGGGGTAAAATTTTCGAGTAAGGGTATTTTCTTACCGATTAAGGGTTTAATTTCGAGTAAGGGCTTGTGTTTCGAGTATGCTTCATATGGTTTACCGATTAAGGCTGGTACAACCTTATCGTTTATCGAGTAAGGATTTCTTTTGGACTAATCTAAACGAAACTCTGCCGAAATTGACTTAGGATATCGAGTAACGAGATGGGATTTTGAGTAAGGAAATATCAAAAGATTAATACATAAACAAAACCCTAACCTCATCGAATAACCTAATGTCTATATACCCTTAACCCTAACTTCCACCTTACCTAAACACATGAGATTATTGGTAAATGCATCTTATAGATCATGATTCATTTCCTTGTTTCATTATCATCAATACCAATATATCTCAAACCACCTCAAACCACACCACGAATTGCTTAAACGATCCTAAACAAGATTCACACTCAAATGACAACGGCTAGTATTGTATTTTTGTGACTATGGGAATAATACTTTATCACGTTTCTGGGTTTAAATTTCGTTTCAAGGGCATGTGTACTTATTTATCTCAAAGTCTAGGGGAGGATGGATGTATGACTTTCGAAGATACTTGTTTGGGCTTAAGTTAAAGATGACGAAGACTTGGTTATCTAGTTTTCATAGGTCAAGGGGTGGACGGACGAAGACCTAGTTAACTATCACTTAAAGGAGTTACGTTGTAGTGCTCAGTGTCACACAAAGATGTGGATAATCAAGAGGTGATGTACGTCTTATACTTGATGGTTGGTTGGTTGAAGAGTATAGAGTACTCAGAGATTCGATGGTGTACGAACTCTCAACACCGTTCTTAGTCACATCATTGTACAAGATTAAGTCACGTATCTACGGGGTGTTTACTTCATTGTCATATTGGTTATATTGGGTTGTTTCTCTAGTTATTGGTCATTTACTAGCTCGTTGGAATTTGAAAAGGTCGCTTAAAGGTTGAAGAGAAGAGAAGAGATTGTAGAAATAAGAGAGTCATATCCTATCAGCATATTCTCACAAATTATGCTTTGATGCTCTATCTATATTGCAACAGAAGTGTAAAGTACGGGTAATTTTGGCATGTACACACAATAGTATGATGATTTCGATAAATCGCAACCATCAGGAGGGAGAAGAACATGCCAAAAGAACTAGTGTTTCATCTCTAGTATGTTGGTTGATCGAGGGAATTTTGCTTTCACTAGAACCGAAGAAGTACTAATGATGTGTACATCGGAGCGTATTACCAACCTTCTATGCAATACTATTTGAGTTATGTTGTAATGACGCTCCCAGAACGACAACCATGGTGCAAACTCATTAGTATCTACTTTATCCGCTACGAGATGAAAGAGGTTGTCAGTTCAGGAGGGAGTAGAAGAAAGAAAAAGGCTCACTAGTTAGGAGGGAGTAATAACCTAACTAGACCATTACAGTTGAAGTTCAGAGCTACACAGACCTTTGCCGTCAGTGTCAAAGATCAAACGCCGAGATCGTCGTAAGAGAGAACTTCAAGTCTGCCTCAATATCTAGGCTACAGAGACTCTGCGCTTCAACATCATCAACATAGTTTACTATTGTTGTAATTTTACATTGTTAATGTGTTTATAGGTCTCATTGTAACCATTCATGTGTGACGATATCTTTGAGGGAGATTGTTAGCCTTGCTATTTTGTAAAAGATACCGTCACACAAAAGAAATGGACTAGATATGTAACAAGTAGTAACATTAGGGACTACTTAAGTACATTAGGCAAACATGTGATGTAATGAGCCTATAAATACCCCTCATGACTCTCCATGAGGGGTGTGGGAAATAATTTGTCAAGTTTCACTTCATTTCATTTTAATAAAACACCTAGTTCTTCACCTTTCTCTCTCTACTTTCTCTCTCTAAAAATAACAATGTTTTATACATATTTCGATCAACCGTGACCTCCGAAACGTGTTTCTTGTCATTTACAAAAACAACGAAAAAGAAAATTTCCTACATAAATAGAGATACAGATATATACCACAGGAGGATCTTCGGTCTTCATGACCAAGGGTCCTTGTGAACTCTGCAAATGAAAAAGTAATAAAATAATTTGGTAAGTTGTTTTTTTTTTTTTTTTTTTTAATCATAGGTCCGTGAGGACGATGACCCAATCATTTCAATTACCATTCCTTTTTTTGACTATAATATGTTAAGCTTATGCTGTTTTATACTCGTAAACAACCACAAATAATATGCAAGTTGCAAATTATAAGAAAACCGCAATGCCAACTTGAAAACAAAGAATTTGAAATACAATGCAATATAAACATTATAAGAAATTGCAATGTCAACAAAGAATGTCATATACTATGTAATTTAAACATTATACGAGACCACGATGTCAACAAAGAATTTCATAACTCACACACCGAAAGAAAACCGCAACGTCACCTTGAAAACAAATACTACACAACAATATGACAAGCATGTAAAAAAATTCAAGGAATCCAACACACGCATACTAAAAAAAAAAAAAAAAAAAAAAAAAAAAAAAAAAAAAAAAAAAAAAAAAAAAAAAAAAAAAAAAAAAAAAAAAAAAAAAAAAAAAAAAAAAAACAAAAAAAAACAAAAAAAAAAAAAAAAAAAAAAAAAAAAAAAAAAAAAAACAAAAAAAACAAAAAAAAAAAAAAAAATGTTTTAACAAAGATGGTGCTATATATGACTACCACAACAAGAGACCTTAAGAAAAATCTTTTTAATAAAGGTATATATTTTACAACGTTAGTTTCTTAACAGATAAATACTTTTTTTTTTTGGTATCCATTCACTTTCATCAATCAACTAACGCTGATTAACCTGACCCAATAGCACCCGTTTAGTGCTAAATACGCCCTGATATATTGTAAAGTGGTTTAACAGACAAAAAGAGCATGTTGAACACAAAAACAAACCCGATAACATTAGAATTATAGATTAATAGGTATGCATCTAGTTGCCACTGGTGGACTAAATTTGCGATCTTAATATTGTTTTCTATCATGAGATGTTGTGTATTGTCGCACAAACTACAACAAAGCTATAACAAACCAGAAATCATAGGTCCACTACCTAGTCGTTCGAAATAAAATTCACTTACCTTTCTATTTTTACTATAGTTTGTTACCAAAAAACATTATTGGTATGTTTTTTATAGTGCCTTTTCTAAGAGATAAGAACATTTTTTGTACATCCATTCTACACAAAAATAAAAGCAGGTTCAACATAAAAACATCAAAAAACAAGCATTTAACAAAATTAATAGAGAGATAATCGATCTGATATATACCACAGCGGGATCTTCAATCGTCACAACCGAGGGTGCATGTGACATCTGCATAAAATTTATGGTTATTTTAGTTTACTTTTTGGCATAATAAAAAAAACATGGCACAAGAACTTAGCGCAAAAATGGGTGTAAATCCAATATTAGGTCCAAGTGTCCAACTTCAATGGAATGTTTATATCATAGACAATGAAAATTGGTGCAAGTTTGATACCATTACAGGCTTTTAAAAGCAAGGATCGTGTGTAAAAAGGGCCACAAAATTACATCGAGCACATCATGACTTTAAAACAAGTTTATATCCAGAGTAAAGAAGAAACCCACTTTAAAACAAGATTATGGCCAGAGCAAAGAAGAAACTGTCTCAGCCAAGACAACCCTGAGAGGGTATTTCAACTACTTTAATCTTTATCAAAATAGCACTCAAAGTTAACTGCTACACATAGTAGGAAGGCCAAACAAGAACCCCCGTGATTCAATGTAGGTACTTTCAAGTATTTAACTTTATCAACGATAAAGGTTCAAGAACAAGAACTATCCAAATGGCTAAATCGATGCTATTTTCACACACCTTATGTTTGCAGGCGCCACATGACAGAGTCACAAGTTGAAAACATTATGTGATATCATATAATCAAAATCTAGTAAGCAGCTTTAACAAAACAACCATGAGTCTGTGTTTGGATATGCTTCTGCATATTGACTGACTAACTAACATCAAGATAATAAATGATGGCTTCTGGAAAACCAATATTCACAAATGCTTTCAAAACAAACACTAAAGACGACTTAAAACACCAATTATGAACTGCAGGCATAAAAAGACGGTGACTAAATCAGTAAATAAGACAAATCGTATATCAAAACTTAAACGCGCTTTGGATTTCTTATTAAACCTGCTTACCAAATAATTTGAAACAACTTATTTTCACCAATTTCAACCAATAGCAAAAGCAACTATTGCATCAGATATATGACAAAAAACAACATGTTCTACACACTCACACACACACACAAACAAAAACAGAAGGCCTAATACCATAATAAAGCATCATACTTGTCAAAAAAAGCTGTTTTGAGTAGCGAACTTTTTTTTTTCCTCGTTGGTGTACTGAACTTGCATTTTATTGCCAAAACTACGTACTTTGGACGTTTTTGCCCCTCAAGTTATTAAAAAGTCGGGGGCAAAAATGTCATAAAAAGGTGAGAAAAAGTACAGAAGTACGTATTTTTGGCAATAAAATGCAAGTTCAGTACACCAAGGAGGAAAAAAAAAGTTCGCTACTCAAAACAGCTTTTTTTGACAAGTATGATGCTTTATTATGGTATTAGCCCAAAACAAAATTGTATGTGCGCAAAAAAATAACACTGCCAACATAAAAAAAGAGAGATATAATATATACCAGAGCTGCTGAGTCTTGAGTCAATGGGGGCTGCATAAAATGAAAATTAACCAACTAATTTTGTAAGTTGGAAAAAAAAATAAAAAATAAAAAAAAATAAAAAAAATAAAAAAAAGATAGATAGATAGATACCCCGTATGCATACGCCTGGTCGGCCTGTTCCATAAACTCGAGAATTTTAGAGACAGAATCAAAAAACAGCATATCCTCAGCTGTGGGGGGGTCTGAAAACTCCCTCTCTCTCACACGCCTTTCCAATTTGTAAGTGTTTTAACACTCGGTCTAGCAAATTTTCATTTTTATCAATCACATAAGGTTCCATCTCCAAAAGTCCTTTTGCAATATCTTCATCAACTACAAACGATTGTGATACCTTCTCCAAAAAAAATTTAGCGACATTTTTATCAAAAACATAATATGATGATGATGATGATGATGATGATGATGATGTCATCTTCAAAGTGGTGGCGTGTTTGTTGAAAGGTAGGTGTGTAATTAGGGTTTTTGTGGTGACCTTCCGGCTTTGTTAAATAACATGATTTCTAGCTTTGTTGAAAGGAACGTGTGGCACGTTGCAAACATTACCCGATATTTTTAGCTAATTACTTTTTTTTATGTAACAAATTTTATTTATCAAATGTCTAAAATATATTTAGTAATTTCCATATAAAAAAATACTGATGAAATGTATTTAAATTGCGAATAAAATGAACCAAATATTGGAATACTTTTGGCTAATGTTTCATGTTTGGTTTTTTTTTTTTTTTTTTAAATATTCAAGTTTAGTTTATGTTTTTGCTATTTAGATTGTTTGAAGTAAACCCCGCCAGGATACAACCACTCATTTATAATCATTGGCCATGAAGTTAGATTTTTCTGTGTTATGTCAGAATCCATCAAGAGGTTATGGTATTTTTTTCTCGTGTATGCATGACATCTCTTGTCTATATAGTCTTCTAGCTTGAAGTGTTCAGCTTTTAATAGAAAATTTGGCAAATCTATAATTATCCTTACCTAAATGTACAGACTTGGTGGACCAAGTTAAGTATTTAAACAAGACTGGTTTAGTCCATGAAGAATAATGGGTTTAGTGTATTACTCCCCTTTACCCAAAAAAAATAATGGGTTTAGTGTATCATAACATGCTGAAGCTGTGAAGCATAGTCTAAATCTTTGAAGCTCATGAATATGGGTAATAATGACTGCTACTCTCAGGTACCGACAATATTTTAGGAGATGCTTATGTCTTTCATATCTGTTAATGAACTTTGCAACCAAATAAACTTTCTAAAAGGTCTTTAAAACTGTTAGTCATATGTTATTATCCTGCAAACCGATGTTAGAAATAGTGTAGGGTATGTGATGATCCTGGATATCTTACTAGAATCGTGTTGAGTTCACTTTCCGTATAAAGTATTTCGACCCTGTATATGCCTGGGTTGCACGAAATCTCTATCGGGATAATTCTAGAAGAGAAACACTTTGTATCTAGGCACCAGAATACAAAGTAGGAACCAGAGAGAAATTGTATGAAATTTCGTATGTTCAAAATGAGACTAATAGATCTGTATTATAAAACAGAAGTTGATGACGGTTATGCGGTTATAGTTGGTTTTAACCAACTTTCATAACTGTTTTTCCTAACAGTCATATTGGTTGGGAAAAGCGGGACCCCAGCAAGGGGCTCTGCCCCTTGACCCCGTAGGGGGCGCTGTCCCTTGACCCTGCAAGGGGACGCAGCCCCGCATTTTAGTCATGGTCGAAAACATATTAGCTCAACGAGTGTGCACTCCACACTTTCCTAACTCGTATCCGAACCGAATATGAAATCTCATTAGCCTCTAGTAAATCGTCATTACCTAAATGGCCGTCGATGACACTAAAATCACCAACAAATCCCCCCATTTTAGTGTAATCCTTGATTTACTGAAAACATATAAATATATATGTAATTAAGTTATAACAAACATATTGAAACAAACAAATGCATAAATGAAAATGTCTTGCGACTGAATTTTCATCTTAGTATAATACACATTCCAAATATTCGAAAATCGGGGTGTCATAACGATTGAACCCGTCAATCCATTTAAATACCTGAGGATACTATACACATAAGTTTCTACAACACTCTAAAATTCGTTACTTGACACTATTACAAGCCGTGTTTCCCAATCCATTAATGAACATACAGGAAGCCAAGTCCAGGCTTCTTGAAGCGGCAAAACTTCATGTTCACATAGGTGATTCTTTTAATCTTGCACCTGCATTTGCAATTTTTCAAAAGAGTCATTAAGAAGGTAAACTTCAACCTAACCATCACTTGCAGGTCTGAACACATACCTCGGGAAGATAAATACACGTGTTCCAATCTCTAACTATGAGCTTTCCACATTGAATTCAGCTTCTAATATTATACTAGAAGGAAATTGGGTATCTCATAGGTAGTAGATTTATATGGACTTTAGTCCCATCCCTATCACAGACTTAACTACTAAGTCCCTAGCCAAACCCTTCGTCAAGTGGTCATTCTGTTGAGACCGAACAAACTCAATAGAAATAACACCATTCATGATTAACTCCCTAATCATACTGTGTCTAACACCTAAGTGTCTAGAATTGCCATTATAGATTTGACTATACGCTTTAGCCAATGTGGCAGCACTATCACAACGGATAGAAATCGGTGCTATCGGTTTCGGCCATATTGGAATCTCATGTATCAAGTTTCTTAGCCAATCTGCTTCTTTACTAGCAGCAGCCAATGTTACAAACTCAGTGGCTACTCTCAGGTACCGACAATATTTTAGGAGATGCTTATGTCTTTCGTATCTGTTAATGAACTTTGCAACCAAATAAACTTTCTAAAAGGTCTTTAAAACTGTTAGTCATATGTTATTATCCTGCAAACCGATGTTAGAAATAGTGTAGGGTATGTGATGATCCTGGATATCTTACTAGAATCGTGTTGAGTTCACTTTCCGTATAAAGTATTTCGACCCTGTATATGCATGGGTTGCACGAAATCTCTATCGGGATAATTCTAGAAGAGAAACACTTTGTATCTAGGCACCAGAATACAAAGTAGGAACCAGAGAGAAATTGTATGAAATTTCGTATGTTCAAAATGAGACTAATAGATCTATTTTATAAAACAGAAGTTGATGACGGTTATGCGGTTATAGTTGGTTTTAACCAACTTTCATAACTGTTTTACCTAACAGTCATATTGGTTGGGAAAAGCGGGAACCCAGCAAGGGGCTCTGCCCCTTGACCCTGCAAGGGGGCGCAGCCCCGCATTTTAGTCATGGTCGAAAACATATTAGCTCAACGAGTGTGCACTCCACACTTTCCTAACTCGTATCCGAACCGAATATGAAATCTCATTAGCCTCTAGTAAATCGTCATTACCTAAATGGTCGTCGATGACACTAAAATCACCAACAAATCCCCCCATTTTAGTGTAATCCTTGATTTACTAAAAACATATAAATATATATGTAATTAAGTTATAACAAACATATTGAAAAAAACAAATGCATAAATGAAAATGTCTTGCGATTGAATTTTCATCTTAGTATAATACACATTCCAAATATTCGAAAATCGGGGTGTCATAACGATTGAACCCGTCAATCCATTTGAATACCTGAAGATACTATGCACATAAGTTTCTACAACACTCTAAAATTCGTTACTTGACACTATTACAAGCCGTGTGTCCCAATCCATTAATGAACATACAGGAAGCCAAGTCCAGGCTTCTTGAAGCGGCAAAACTTCATGTTCACATAGGTGATTCTTTTAATCTTGCACCTGCATTTGCAATTTTTCAAAAGAGTCTTTAAGAAGGTAAACTTCAACCTAACCATCACTTGCAGGTCTGAACATATACCTCGGGAAGATAAATACACGTGTTCCAATCTCTAACTATGAGCTTTCCACATTGAATTCAGCTTCTAATATTATACTAGAAGGAAATTGGGTATCTCATAGGTAGTAGATTTATATGGACTTTAGTCCCATCCCTATCACAGACTTAACTACTAAGTCCCTAGCCAAACCCTTCGTCAAGTGGTCATTCTGTTGAGACCGAACAAACTCAATAGAAATAACACCATTCATGATTAACTCCCTAATCATACTGTGTCTAACACCTAAGTGTCTAGACTTGCCATTATAGATTTGACTATACGCTTTAGCAAATGTGGCAGCACTATCACAACGGATAGAAATCGGTGCTATCGGTTTCGGCCATATTGGAATCTCATGTATCAAGTTTCTTAGCCAATCTGCTTCTTTACTAGCAGCAGCCAATGCTATAAACTCAGATTCCATGGTAGAACTAGTGATGCATGTTTACTTCTTGGAAGCCCATGAAATGGCACCTCCCCCAAGTAGGAACACCCATCCACTAGTAGAAGATGAATCTTCAACATGATTTATCCAACTAGCATCTGAATAAGCTTCCAATATGGAAGGATATCCAATATATGATAAACCATAATTCATAGTACCCTTCAAGTACTTGAATACCATAGTTATTGCATGCCAATGTTGTCTACCAGGATTACTAGTAAACCTGCTTAGTCTACCTACTGCATATGCAATATCAGGTCTAGTGCTCGTCATAGCATACATCAAGCAACCAATAGCTCTTGAGTATTCGAGCTGATCCACAGGTCTACCTGTATTTGGTTTAAGCTTTTCTATCCGATCCATAGGAGTACTCACAGGAGAACAATCTTCACGATTGAATTTCTTGAGAATTTTCTCAATATAATGAGATTGTGTAATTACAATCCCCTTATTTTCACGTTTAATCTTAATACCAAGAATAACGTCTGCTTCTCCCATATCTTTCATAGAAAACCTTGATGACAAAAATTTCTTAGTTTTATTAACTTGATTTTGATTAGTCCCAAAAATCAACATGTCATCAACATATAGACAAATTATAACACCTTTACCGGAGTCATCAAATTTGCTATATACACACTTGTCAGATTGGTTTAGCAGAAAACCACTAGACAACATAACCTCATCAAACTTTTGATGCCACTGCTTAGGTGCTTGTCTTAGCCCATAAAATGACTTAACTAGCTTGCACACTTTATGCTCATTACCCGGCATAACAAATCCTTCCGGTTGCTTCATATACACTTCTTCTTCCAAATCACCATTTAAAAATGTTATTTTGACATCCATTTGATGGATCACTAGATTATGAATAGCTGCTAAAGCTAACAATAATCTAATTGTAGTGATACGAGCAACTGGTGCATAGGTATCGAAATAATCGATCCCTTCCTTTTGTCTAAAGCCTTGGATTACCAATCGAGCTTTAAACTTGTCAATTGTTCCATCGACTTTCATCTTTCTTTTGAAGATCCATTTGCAACCTAAAGGTTTGCAACCTGGAGGTAAATCTGAAAAGACCCATGTATTATTTTCCATAATAGAGCCAATCTCATCATCAATTGCTTCTTTCCAGAAAGCAACATCCCGAGATTGCATAGCTTCATTATAGGTTCTAGGATCCTCTTCTATACTATAATAGTAAGAGTACTGAGATCCAACTTGATCTATTGATCCTTCAACTAGATATAGCTGAAAATCAGAACCATATGATTTAGCTTTCTTTACTCTTTTACCTTTACGAGGTTCTGGAATCTCACTTGGTGCATCATCTGAATGATCATCCTTTTGAAATTCATTCGAATTTGGTATAATGTCCTTTGGTCTAGGTATTGAAGAGAAACGATTCTCATCAAATATTGCATCTCTCGATTCTATAATTGAGTTAATAGACACAGAATCATTAGGTTCTATTACATAAAACCTATATGCCTTGGAATGCTCAGCATATCCAACAAAGATGCAGTCAATACCCTTTTCACCCAAAGTTTTCCTTTTTGGGTCCGGAAGCCTAACAACAGCCCTACAACCCCAAACTCGTAAAAATGCCAAGTTGGGTCGTTTCTTATACCAAAGTTCATACGGAGTAGTCTTGTTCCTTTTATTAGGAACCCTATTTAATAAATAGCAAGCCGTTAACATGGCTTCTCCCCAGAACCCCTCACTCAAACCCGAGTAAGATAACATGGAATTAACCATTTCCTTAAGAGCTCTATTTTTCCTTTCAGCCACACCATTTTGTTGTGGTGTGTAAGGAGCAGTAGTTTCATGAATGATTCCTACAGATTGGAAAAATACAGGATCATAATATTCACCACCTCTATCTGTGCGTAAGGTTTTAATTAAGTCATTTTGTTGCAATTCAACTTCTGTTTTATAAATTCTAAATTTATCAAGGGCTTCATCTTTTGCATGTAGCAAGTAAACATAGCAAAACCTAGAGGCATCATCTATAAAAGTTATAACATACTTCTTATTGCCTAAAGATGGTGTTGCATGAAAATCACATAAATCACTATGTATCAATTCTAGTATGACAGATTTCCTTGTTATACTTTTAAATGGTTGTCTAGTGATTTTTGTCAACATACAAGTAGTACATTTTTCCACATTTTCATCAACAGCAGGAATTAAATCATCTTTAGACATTTCAAGCATTCTTTTATGGTGTACATGTCCTAAACGAGCATGCCATAATGAGGTATTAACAACATTAGAAGAAGACATATAAACAGAACTAGAATTATCAGGAACTTTATTCAAATTCAACATAAACATTCCATTGTTATAATAACCAAATCCTACAAATACACCAGACTTCGATAAGATATACTTATCGGATTCATACACTTGTTTGTATCCACACTTATTCAATACAGGACCAGAAACTAAATTCTTACGAAGTTTAGGTACATACAACACATTAAACAAAGTAATAGTTTTTCCAGAACTAAATTCTAATGCCACGTTTCCTTTTCCATGAACAGGAGCGTAATGATCATCTCCCATGTAAAGTACAGATCCGTCTTCCACCGGTTCGTATGTCTTAAACCAGCAACGATCTTTACAAACGTGAGTTGTGGCACCAGAATCTATCCACCACGCAATTGCATCAACCTGCACATAAAATGCTTCAGAAATTAGTGAAACAGAATATTTCATAAAACTGTTCCAAATAGGCACTAAATTCTGACCTTGGTCTTGGGATTGGTCCGTAGACCTTTTTCCCGAACCACCAGCGTTTGCGTTTTTCTTGTTACCACTTCGACAATCCCTCTTGAAGTGGCCAGTCTTACCACAATTCCAACATTCCAACTTTGGTTTTTTGTTGGAACCAGAACCATTGTTCTCATTAGAACCACGTTTCTTACCTTTGTTTTGTTTCTTGTGTTTGTTCTTACCCTCTTCTGTCATGTTAACAGAGGGTCCAGCAACTTCTTTACCCTTTCCCTTGTCATCTTGCGCCCTTAGAGAATCCTCTATACGCAAGTGACTACCAAGTTGGACCAAAGACAAATCATCTTTACCATGTTTCAAAGTATGTTTAAAATCCTTCCAAGAAGGAGGCAACTTATCAATTATACTTGAAACAGAAATGGATTCATCCATTTTCAAGCCATGTTGTGTGTATTGTCCAAGGATCCTAAGGAGTTCATTATACTGTTCCATGACCGGTCTAGAATCGACCATTTTGTAATTATTAAAATTACTTACAAGGAACTTCTTACTCGAAGCATCCTCTGCCATGTACTTGGATTCAAGAGAATCCCACAACTCCTTAGCCGATTCAACATTCTGATATACATCAAAGAGAGAGTCAGACATACCATTCAATATGTGTCCCCTGCATATGTAGTCATCGTTCTCCCACTTTGCCTTTCTCCTAATTGTTTCCACTGTGTCATCTTCAAACACTTCTGGCATCGGTGTAGTCAACACATAAACCACCTTCAAAGTCGTCAACAAGAAATGCATCTTCTTCTGCCATCGTCTAAATTCATGCCCCTCAAACTTGTCCAGTTTCCCAAAGTTCCTTGCCATATCCTTTGCCGTATTTCCAGCCATGATCACGAGAAAATACTTTATACGTTTGTTAGAAATAGTGTAGGGTGTGTGATGATCCTGGATATCTTACTAGAATCGTGTTGAGTTCACTTTCCGTATAAAGTATTTCGACCCTATATATGCCTGGGTTGCACGAAATCTCTATCGGGATAATTCTAGAAGAGAAACACTTTATATCTAGGCACCAGAATACAAAGTAGGAATCAGAGAGAAATTGTATGAATTTTCGTATATCCAAATGAGACTAATGGATCTGTTTTTATAAAACAGAAGTTGATGACGGTTATGCGGTTTCATAACTGTTTTTCCTAACAGTCATATCGGTTGGGAAAAGGAGGGGGGAAAACGGGTAAGTCATTTGGAGCACCAAATATACCGTTTGGGGCTCTGCCCCTTGACCCCGCCAGGGGCGCTGCCCCTTGACCCTGCAAGGGGGCGCAGCCCCCTTGACCCCTGCATTTTAGTCATGGTCGAAAATATATTAGCTCAACGAGTGTGCACTCCACACTTCCCTAACTCGTATCTGAACCGAATATGAAATCTCATTAGCCTCTAGTAAATCGTCATTACCTAAATGGCCGTCGATGACACTAAAATCACCAACANTGTTATACAAGATTCATTTCATTTCATATGTGCCCGTCAACTTTTTTATAACAACAAATTTTCGCAAATCTTAATAGTTCGGTTCAATTTGATAGCGCATCGTCTTTTATTTATGTAGTTTAATGGCAAATAATAGACATGCAATTCTTTTACAATAGAGACTTCACAAATACGTGTCTCAACAGTATATGAAGGACAAAATACATAAAAGAAAACATATTAAAATATGAATGGTGCACCTTATACTCTTGCCACATATGTACGTCACATTTACTTATAAAGAAAGCTAGTAAGTGATTTCGACCGTACTAATCACGACCCCTGATAGTTAATGTTTTGGAGAATAGAAGCCGGTTCAGGTTGTAGCAAGTGAATTATACAATACAAAAGGCTGACAACTTATTTCATGAATCACTTTTCATACATGAGAGTTGAGACTACTCCTAGTGGGGAGCGGCAATCTTCCGTAAGCACCATCATCACGTGGTAGCCTCACTGGTAGTCTGTCGTGACCGAGCGTAGGGATGTACGAACGGTGAGCTCTTCACTACATAGTGGAGTGTGTAAAAGTGGGCCCTTCAAGTGTTTTTATTATTTATTATTTGGTTTGTAGGTGTGTGATGTATTTAGTAGACTATGTTTGTATAAAACTAGGTGTATAACCCGCGCTCCACGGCGGGTTGTTCTGCTAAAGAAGTAGTTTATGGTATGTAGTGAAAATGTACGAAAAAGAATGGTGCATGGAAGGAAAAAATGGTCTATTATAACCCGCGCTACACGCTTTATTGTTCATTTTAGTAATAATCCAAAATAATTTTTTCTTCAGATTTTAGCCCTAGTGGTGCATATAGTTAGCCTTCAATAACCAACCTTCAATCAATGTTCTTACTTCATGTCTTTCTGCAATACTTACTTTCAATCCAGTACTTCCAATAAAAGTTAAAACAAAATCTACATTTTTATGTTCACTTTTCTCTTGGTTTAAGACATATTAATCAAGTTCAACATAGTTATAACATATTTTAAACACAGCTATAATAAAATCTGTAGCAAGCTTTTTCGGTAACTGGGACACAAAGTTGTGGATACTTTCACTTAGCTCATCAGCTGGGTCCTCTTACAGAAACAAAAGTACAAAACATTACGCGAAATCAGTCAACGACCAGTTTTTGGCAGAATGGTAATCGACCTCGCATATATCATAAAAACCTATATACACATGGTTCCTTTTATCGGATATTGATATTAGAAAAATATATGGCTTAAACGTGGAATGGGTCAAATGGATTGAAAATCTACTTCCTATGGGTACAATTTACTAAATGAATTTATTCCAACAATTTAAATTCCTAACGTATAGTAGTACTTAGTTATCATATTTCTATTTATAAACATAGTAACGAAAAGTGGTTGCAGGTCTACCTATGCGGCGGTCCAGTTGAAAATTGATATGTTTTGACCCGTTTAATAATAGATCATTTCTAAACATTATAACTGTCAGCAACAATGCCAACCCGTTTTGACCCATTACTCAATCTGTTAGACCAGTTCATCTAACCATTTTTAGTTTCTCTCAACTTACTTGTCCTGCTTGGAGTCTGTCCCACAGAAGGAATCCGAATCTTGACGCTCCTTCGTGCCATTCGTTCCAGGAAGTTTTCCACCTCATCTAATAAAAAAATACAAAACAAAAAAAAAAGTGTATAAAAGCCATGAAGATGATTTTCAACCATGATTACCATGAAATATTTTTTGCAGACCTATTTATCTGCTCACTATATTTTGACTCAAAAATTGATGAGAGTGTCTCAAAGTGGCTGCGCAAACTCCTTATCTCGTAACAATTAATTAATGGTTTCACTGTCAAATAGTTGCTTATTTGAAACTGGTCATCTAATAATTTTAGCAAACAGTAAGCACTTAAAATAAGCAATCATAGACTCTCCCAAGTCCCCAACCCATATACCTCGACCAATACATTTAAAACTTATAGAAAAATGCTATATACCTTCCGGACAAAACATATCTATCCGCATAATCTGCCTCAAACGGAAGATCATCCGCATTTCCCTCAATAATTGCGCACTCTTTCAACCCCTCTTTTTCCTTAGCTTTTGATTATTATTATTATTATTATTATTATTATTATTATTATTATTATTATTATTATTATTATTATTATTATTATTATTATTATTATTATTATTTGGAACGGCATCTTAGCTTTTGATTATTTATATGTATTTTTAGTGAATTGTGTGCTTGCAACAAATTTAAAAGTAATGAGGACTCGTATTGCTATCATACGAATTGTGCAAAACTTTGTATTGGCAAACACTAAGATCTTCACAATATCTTAAACGAAAGGGGCGAGTTTCGACAAATTTGTAACGAACAGTTGCAAGGGCTACTTGGACACGGTATGACTAAAAGGGTCTGTTTGGAAAAAGATTTTTGATGGCCGATTAGGATAGAAAAAAGGTGCAGATCATCATTAAAAAAACATGGTTTAAAGGATGTTCATGTAACTGTGCTGAAACCTATTAGGATAGAAAAAAGATTTTTGATGGCCGATTAGGATAGAAAAAAGGTGCAGATCATCATTAAAAAAACATGGTTTAAAGGATGTTCATGTAACTGTGCTGAAACCTATTAGCGATAGAAAATCGTCATTCAATTTGATTCAAATCTACCTTAATAACCATTAGCTGCACCCCAAATGCACCCATTTCGGCCCCCATTTCAGCCTTCAATCCCATACCCATTTCAGCCTTCTATGGTCTGATCAGGCTTATAAAAGGTTATTACCTAAAATAGAGATTATACCAAAGTTTTCCTCTATTAATAAGCAATTAAATTTATAGCAGAGAATGAGTTGTAGCTGCACCTCAGTCATTGTCCAAGTGGTTGCAAATCTAATTCTCTCATCATGTATCTCTGTAAACACGGACCTATACAATCTGATGTATCATGTATTAGGTTTCTATATTCATATCACGCCTGACAACATTAACAATTGTCAAAGCTATAATGAAATTCATTATTTTGTTTTTGTAAAGTTTACGTATATAAATTATTGTGATGTGTACGGACTCGAACACGGGACTTCGGGATTGCACACTTTACGTACGAGTTTCAATTAATTAATAATAATTATATTAAGTATGAATAATTATTAAGTTCACGAAATAAACACTTAACGGACACTAATGACCGTTAGACGAAAGATGAAGGACTAAACATGAAATAGTGTTTAAGGAAGATCTAGAATGGGTATTCTAGACCCATGATCGGCTGACCCAACCCAAGGGGTGTAGGGTTTGTGGCTTTTGCTCCAAGTTTCATGATTAGTATAAATACATGCCCCTATGTATTCATTCAATCATTCCTTGGTTCACTAGCAAGCCAATCTTTCTTTTCCTCTCTTTCTTTGAGCTATAGTCGATCAATACACCCTTATAGGGTTCCTATTTGTTTGATAAAGGCTCAACCTAGTAGTGCTTGCTCGTGGATTAAGAACCTAGCTTTTGTAATTGAAACGCTACGAGTGCGTGTGTTCGAGAACGAAGTGTTAGCATACTTTTGCTAATGTGATCTTGCCCTATTCTACTTCCTTTTAGTCGATCCACCATAAACCCTAATTAGGGTTTATATTGTTCTTGATTCTTGATTTCTTGTTCTTGCTAGAAATCCAAAAGGTACGCATATTCTTTTATATTCGGTTAATTATTATTACATGTATTATGATCCTATTCCGCTGCGTGCTTGATGATGTTTATATGTTTTATATAATAGTTATGATTCACATATTCCTACAGTGGCATCAAGAGCCGTTAATATTGTGTAATTAATTACCGAAACACATAAAAATTGAATCATTGATTGATTATTGCGTGCTTTAAGGTTTCTAGGTTTTTGATTTTTAAAACCCTAATTTTTTTTGGTACCGTTCATCCGTTAGTGCTGTTCATCCATTAAATACTGTTCATCTGAAAAGTACTGTTCATCCGAAAAAATAGGTTTTGTAAAAATTGTAGAAACCCTAGGTTGCATGCAATAATTTTTTATGTGGTTATTAATGAATATGTGTTATATGTCATTTATTGATATGCGATCCTTTTGACTTGCTTATATTTATAATAAGTGCTATGTAGGAATCCATGAGGAAAACATGCATGTTTTGTCATGGATTATGATAATTTTTGTAGTAATTGTTATGTGCTAATTGAGATTTCATGCTATATTATGCGATTTGTACTAATTAATTAGGATTTTAGTAATAAAATTGTTTTGACATGTTTAATTACTAAAAATTAATTAATTATATAATTAGGGAAGACCTAAAATTAGGGAAGACCACATTAAATCGTGTATGTTAATCAATTGTGTGTTATTGTATATTTAATATCGTAGGACTTATGCAACCATTTATGGTGTATGTGGTCCATTGGTACATCGATCGAAAAACAATGGGGGTCTTAGATAATATATACATGTAAATTGATTTATTTAGCATGTTCAGTTATTAAGTTGTTTAATTTTATTTAATTGCTATTTGTTTATAAATATTTGTGACATGATTGTAAGCAAAAAGGTAATTTCATAATAAAATTATAAACCGGACTTAATAATGGTGAAATCATGTTTTGAGCTTTAAAAATCATAAACTTTTAATTGATTGATGCAACTGTACTAAAATGGTGTGAAAAGCGGACTTGGTTTGACAAACTATAAAGTGGGTATAAGTTTGGCTTCGCATTAAATTGTGGCCTTAGAGAGACTCCATTCTGTCTCTACGCCCCCCCCTGTGCGTCAAATTGAACTTACCAAGTAAGCCATTATTACTATGAAGCATCTTAAGGCAATGTTGTAATTTGCTCAACGCCTCAATTAAAACTTTGTTGATTTATGCTCATGTTAAGAAACGAATTTGAAAAAGTTTTGTTAATGAAACCTATGATACAAAGATGAATGCATGACATCTTTGTACATATTTTTTTGATTACACACATCAAAAATTAAATACCCTTGAAATTTAAGTCACATGCCATCTGACTACAAGGAACACTTAGAGTTATTTCTTTGGTATACGTGAGACTCAGGCCAAAGATTAATGACAAGGCAAATTTCCGAGTGGGCGTGAGACCTCACGTGGAGAATTCGCAGTTTCTAAGTTAGACGACTTTAATTAAGTTGATGCGTGAGACCTAGAACTTAAGGCATGAAATGGGATGAAACATGCTTACATGGCAAATTGATGAATCAATTTGATGTAAATCCCATAAATGATCTAGGAATTGAAAAATTGTTTGCCAATTATTGTTCGACAGATTACCATCTTTTGTACTTTCATTACTAGCAGATCAACTGATGTAATGAAACTTATGAAAAGTTGGATCCTAGGTTTTCAAGAAAATTATTTGGTTATATGAATATTTCCATGGGTATTATATTTTCTTGAAAATATTGATTATCGATAATACTAAAATTGAATATTGTAAATTCTTTTAATGTATTAATGCAACAATGAACCGTAAACATAGTCTTCTTTCTATAAGAGAAGGGCGAGACTTAATCCTATTCCTTTTCATGAATGAGAAAGGTATAATAGGATGATTAGAATGGTCTAAATTCTAAGTACATAACTCATAGCAAACTTTAATAGTTATGATTATTTGCACTTTATAAGTTATTAAATTAGAAGCTAGACTGATTACTGCAAAATGGTAAAAGATGAATTAGATTATTTTATCTAGTTGTTTTGATTTGACCATTTAAAAATACTACATACAATTGTTGGAATGGTAGATCGATACAGGAAGAAATTGCATGCCCAGTTTTTTTTAAGTTAATAGTTTGGAATGTGATGAATCACATTTACGTAGTAGAATACATTCTTTTATAACCTATATAATTATTTGAATGGGTTTTCTCAAAAGATGTAGGAAAGTAAATAGCACACTATTTCCTTTCACTGATAATGAAACATTTACAATGTTGTCAAATTCAGTGGGAGTATTGTACTCTTATGGCTGAATAAGGGATTATTGAATGTTCTCTAATTCAGTGGGAGTTACAAGACTTATTGTCTTGATTATAACTCAGATTATCTTTTGAATCTCTCGAGATAATTACTTTCCACATATAGACACTAATATTTTCAAGGAAAGTCATGAGCGTTTCCTTGATTGATTGAGTAACTCTGTATCTACTAGTTAAGCTAACGACACAAATCATATTGTTCACATTAACAAGCGCGTGCGTGTTGTTTATATGATACATGGTGTTGTTCCATGCACAAGTAGGAGAAATCTTTATTATGTGCAAGGTACAACACATAAGAATATGATTTAAAGGATTCTCTTTACTGCAAAGTAAGAGACTATAGTTCTAATATGATTAATACACATCTAATCTAAGAAACACTTGATGTTGAAATTTAGTAAACGTGAGACGCAGGCTAAATTTTAATGACAAGGTAAATTTCCATGTATGTGTGAGACCGTACATGAATAATTTACTGTTTTTAAATTAGATAGCTATTAGAACATGTGTCTATAACAATACTACTTCAAATTTAATATTTATGTATTATTGGAATGACATAAATGCATGAAGTAATATAATATAATACTACTTCAACTTTAATATTTATGTATTATTGGAATGACATAAATGCATGAGGTAATATATAATACTACTTCAATAATTATGTATTCTTAGAATGACATAAATAAATGAAGTAGTGAGTTAACTTGAAATACTATTGAAACCAAATGATGGTGTTCATGATTACTTTAGTTATACATGTTTATACTTTATTGTATAGTTATAAACATGAAGTCTTTTAAGAATAACGAGACTTATAATAAAGTAAGATGTTAGCTTGTTATGGTCTTTTAATTAAGACATATACAAGAAGTCATTGTATTAATCAATGATTACACGTGTAGTGGGATTATAACAGTTTATGTCTTCTTTCTAAGACATGAACATGAAGTGACTTGATTAATAAGTACTTGGGTTATAAAGAATGCAAGAGGCTTGAAAGTTTTATTTCACCATTAAGTTGATTTAGTTGGTAAATAGACAAGCTAATAGATATATGGTTATCTTTCATATTGATAGATTGTCTGACAATATGAGTTCTAATGAAATACCACTAGTTTATGGTATGTTTAGTTAGGAAATCAAACTCTTATTGTAGTGTTTGGTTCAAGATAACTACATCTTCTTTTCTTCCAAAAGTTATCAAGGTTAGAAAATTGAGTGTGGATTGAATATACTCAATTAGACTCCCAGAAGATTAATAAGACGTTATTGAATTATGAAATGTGATGAATCACATTAAGTCTTAAAAATTGAGGTTCTGAATTTGTTAAACTACTTATGCGAAGGTTATTAACAAAGCATGTCAGGAACTGTCAATGTGTATTTGTAATATCCTAAAAGAGGAAATTGGATTGTTGCTCTAATTGCTAAGTATTATAGATAGTCTATATATTACTAAAGGCAAGTGGGAGTTTTATCTTGAAAGATAAAATAACAAGATACATAATCTTCTAAAACTACACTAGTAAAAAAAATCGTGATGAGGTTTAACATGTAAATGATAAACCTCAAGATGATGGAATTATCATTCATAGATCCACTTGGATATCTCAGATATTTGGTTAATATTCTGAGGACTATATGATGAAGTATTACCAAATAATGAATTGGGTAAATTACTCATACTATGAATGTTATAGATGTTGTTCATAAAGATATTCAAATTTTAAATTTGGTTTATCTTAATTCTTAATAGTTAGAGAATGATGATGAGTTCATTCAAAGATAATGTAACCCTAGTGGTTTAAATCTTTGTGTAGAAATCATATGGACAAAAGTGTATACATATTTTAATGTATGTCTTATGACAAGATCATTAATCATATTTAAGCAATTAATTATAATTGAATACTCTTTCCTAAGAACATTAAAGATACAAAGATGGGAATTGTCATATTTATATGAATATGAAATTTGACAATGAATATCAAAAACTCTTTCTTGAATGATTACTTGAGCGAGGACGATAAGTAATTAAAAGGAGTTTATGAATTCAAATAAATCTTTGGAAGTATACAAAGGGCAATAATCCATGAATGGATAAATGCAAGCATCTAGGAGATTACTCTTATGTTTAATTATTAAATCCATGTTTTGATATATAATTGAAATAAGATAATTTCTAAGTATTCCTGAAAGCTAGTGGGAGTATTATATTTGATTACTAAATCATATAAGTTGTATAACATATAAGAAGTAACATTCCATATAAGTAAAATGTTAAGTCTTAGTTTGGAATGAAAATTTACTTAGAAGATTTAGAAAATGAAACATATAACCTTGAAACAAAAGTTTATTATTTAATAAACGTGTGCAGTAAATAAATCTAATAGAATATGATATATCATTTTGAAAGACTAAATGGATATATATATTTGTAAAGATAGAACATGAATAAAATCTGAGTCTGACTGAAGGATTTTCATGTGCATCATATTCTTGTATCATGCTTAAATGCTAAATGATATGACAATATTTGATATCCAATTAAAAGTTATTATATAACTTGTGTAATAGATATTCTGATGGAATATGTTTAAGAATAATGATCCTCACCTGGAATTGCTCTTAAATTCTAAGTTAAACAATATGGCAAATTGTTGCGTAATTGTTATAGCCGATAATAAATCATGAAAGATTGGTAGGCATTGAAATTACACAATGGATATTCAGTTTACGGGGATTTTAAATAGCATATTGTGGTTTGTGTACAATGATGCTGGTTTAATTGAGACGACATTCAATACTAGTCATGGAAGGATTTTATCCTTGTTAATAGCCATGTGAACTGGTTGTGCTCAACTAAGAACATAGTTGCATTATATATTAAAGAATTAGAATAATATAAACTTTAAAATGTTTGAAAGTTTGATTGTCATAAATTGGTGATTGAGGATGTCACACCATTTATGAAATATTATGTGACAATATCAAGATAGTTGGATATACATATACAAGAATTTCACTAATTAAATTCTTGAAATAAGTCTTCTCAAAATTAAGATAGATCATATTTAGTTGAATAATGCCTTGTCAACAAATATGATTGTCATTACTTGAGGCATAATTGTCAACAAGTCATTACTTGAGACAAATTCATTAACTAGAATTATCATGCATTGATCTATTTAGTATTTGGATAAAGGACATTAAGCAATTATTATTTATAATGAATTAAAGTACTTAGTACGTTTGTTTTCATTAATAATAAATTGTGTCCTATATTTGCATGTTTAAATCCGTGAATAACTTATGTTATTCTAAATTGTTCGTTGTCAATTAATGATATGGGAATATCATTGAACTAAGACAAATCTGAGTTTTGGTAGAATATACTTAAAAGTATATTGATATGTAGGACATGCCAAATTCACATGATATCCAATAGAATGAATAAATTGGATATACGACAAAATTCCAACTACATGATTGTACTTTATGGATGTTGTCATTTAAGTAAATCATGAATATTTATTCTCAGATTTGAGATACCTGATAATTGCTGTAGATGTAGCTCATTTGTGTAAAATATTCTAACGCTATCCGTAGCTGGTGGTTATAAGGGGTATTTTCGGAAGTGATGCAAAGTTCATGGGTTATGCTTGTAGTCAAAAAAGAATTTGTTCCTTCAAATTTGTTTTGAAGCATAATACTGTTTGGCCACTCGTAGAGTTGACAAGATGTTTGCATGGCCATGCCCAAAGTCTATCTGGAATACGTTCAGATGTTTTGGTAATCTTGCTCAATTATAAATAACGAGAAACATAAGGTTAATTATTGAATGACTTTGATCCATATCCATATTAACGTAGTATTAGAAACAAAAGGATAAGTATGATGATGAATCATCAAAGGTGGTTTTTTTCCAGGAAACCATACTCGTGATCGTTCTAGGGACATTGGCGTGTTAAAGCTAGACGAACCAATGTCATTATTACGTTAATATATATCCGAGTGGGAGCTGTAAAGTTTACGTATATAAATTAATGTGATTTGTCCGGACTCGAACACGGGACTTCGGGATTGCACACTTTATGTACCAGTTTCCATTAATTAATAATTATTATATTAAGTATGAATAATTATTAAGTTCACGAAATAAACACTTAACGGACACTAATGACCGTTAGATGAAAGATGAAGGACTAAACATGAAATAGTGCTTAAGGAAGATCTAAAATGGGTATTCTAGACCCATGATCGGCCGACCCAACCCAAGGGGTGTAGGGTTTGTGGCTTTTGCTCCAAGTTTCATGATTGGTATAAATACATGTCTCTATGTATTCATTCAATCATTCCTTGGTTCACTAGCAAGCCAATCTTTCTTCTCCTCTCTTTCTTTGAGCTATAGTCGATCAATACACCCTTATAGGGTTCCTATTCATTTGATAAAGGCTCAACCTAGTAGTGCTTGCTCGTGGATTAAGAACCTAGCTTTTCTAATTGAAACGCTACGAGTACGTGTGTTCGAGAACGAAGTGTTAGCATACTTTTGCTAACGTGATCTTGCCCTATTCGACTTCCTTTTAGTCGATCCACCATAAACCCTAATTAGGGTTTATATTGTTCTTGATTCTTGATTTCTTGTTCTTGCTAGAAATCAAAAAAGTATGCATATTCTTTTATATTCGGTTAATTATTATTACATGTATTATGATCCTATTCTGATGCGTGCTTGATGATGTTTATATGTTTTATATAATAGTTATGATTCACATATTCCTATAGTTTTTAGGTTTTAATACATGCTAACGAATCAAATGAAAATCCAAATAAAAAAATGACCCATTTAGACACATTATTTTCCTATCGATATCCTCTTATTTAACTCCTAACATATAATACCAAATCCAAACTGACATGTTCATAAAGAATGGTGCACAACTCTGCCTCCTAAACAACATGTGTGATATTACAGCCTAAAATAGCTGGAATAAGATGCGATTATCTCTCCAAACCAAAAAAGGGCATGACAATGCAGGCAAATGCTGTCAAAGGTACGCAAAAAATTATGTTCTGGTGGAGGGCCTACAAAAATGTATGAAAATATAAGACACGTGACATATATTTGATAAAAGTAGCACGTGAACATGACATATAAGAAACTGGATATATAAAAAGGTGGCTCACCTCGATTAACCAGGCATTTATGACTGTCACCTAAACGTGAGTTATCAACAAACATAGCCTACGACTGCGTCCCGTCTAGATGCAAGCAAGAAATTAACAAACAACTGTTTTGTACACACCACAACTTATACACAACTTATAATCACAGCCCATACACAGCTTATATATTTATACACAATCAATACACACCTGATACAGCTTATTGAAGATGAGGTTGCGTCACGAATGAGACCTGAACTATGGCTTCCCCGTTACCGTTGCAAGATTCACCTGGTCAGAGATGACGAAACAATTCAAACGGTAACTAAAATTTGGAAGGAAAGTCGCCATGTTGATAATTTTCTTGATTATATATACATGCTCTTTTTCTACTTGAGAGAAGCTGCATTTTCGGTACATTATTATCTAACACTTGTCACTCTTGAGAAACACAACGGCTTTCCTCTTCTATTGTACGAGTAGCACTTTTTGGTACTCCTTAAGAGCCATTTCTTGCAATCTAAACATGAAAAAGCTCATGAGTAAATCTTTAAATATTGACATCAATCATAATGAGAAAAGTCAAGTAATTTTGTGAATGAAAAGCAATTGGCGGGCTACTGTCGGAGAAGGATGTTGGAACGGATATAAAAGTAGCGACGGGAAGTACTAGTACCTTAAAAATCCGTTACGATAGTGGAAGGTTCGACACCAGCACATCAAGCCATCCATATACCTCTCACTTTTGTAACCTGATACAAATCCAACACGTCAAATTGTTAAGCTAGGATCAGTGACCATAAATGTCAGTTGTCGTTTGGTATTGTCTATTGGTTTTCAAAATAATAGTTTATTTCACTCACGGATAAGCAAACTACAATAAGCCGATCAACAGTTTTAATAATAAATCCGAAGACCCCCTAAAATAGCTTTAATAATCAATCCAAATGCATTCCAAACAGCCTTTTAAAAACACGTATTCGGACAAATTTTCAGCAGCCAAACAACCATCTAAAAGTTACTTTCCCTTTAAAGGTAGCTTCAGTGAATAGAAGTTAACAACCAAACAATGGATTTAACTTATTACGCTAGTACTGGATGAGGTGGCTAGTCAAGTGATATTTTCTAGCATTGAGTGTTTCTAAATCGTTTTAGAAAAATCTGTAAATAGGCAAACTACCTTTATTTCTTTGTGCATTGCAAGAAGCATTGTTCAAAGGATAATTTGTGTAGTGTGAAAGGATTAATACAAACATTTATTAATTTCTAAGGACCTCTTTAGTTACCGAAATCAATTACTGGTAATCATGGGCAACACATTAGTCATTTATAATGAAAAAGAAAAACCAGTTTTACCTGTCAATACGATCTGAATCCATTGTGAAAGCTTCTACCTGTTACATCTTAATGAAACTTCATTGAAGTTGATAAGATTTGTTTGATATGCTTTTAGTGGTCATTTAAGCCTTAAATCATGTTTTTATGATCAAATATTGCCTTAAATCGTTTCTTTTCTCATTTTAAGTACTTGAGACGTGATTTCTGAAAATTATAACATGACGCCGACAGAAGCTCGACTTGCACAAGAAGAAAACCTAAACACGGCGGTCTGACGGTGTCAGGATTTATAACATGACACCGTCAGCTTTGTAAATCTATATCTACTTTTCGATTTTTCATTTATTAGTTTGCAACTTGGAGACAAAAACCCTAGTACGAATTTTACAGGATTTTTATGGTTTTCATACCCTCTTTTCTTCCATGTTCAATTGAAGATAAGTTTTTATTTAATATTCAATATGTCTAAGTGTTGTTTAATTACATGTTTATCTTTTCTTCCTTTAACATGCTAGCATAAGTTTATTAGTGTTTGCTTAGATTTAATGAAACCTGGTTATTGATTATTAATACATTGTCTATTGTTTAGTTGATTGATTCGCGTAAGGTTAAGAAAACTGGCTGACCTCCATTGTGTAACAAGCTTGAACGTCTTAAAAAAACGTAATCGTATGTGCGCTACGGTTTTTCTCGTTGTATTTAATGCATGAATTGATGTTTGTGATTCTATGATAGGGTATTTAACGTGCCGTCAAAAGGAGAAATTGATATTCATAGAGTTGAGGAAGGTTGCACACCCCCACAACTGGTATTAAGGAATATAACGTTTCAACTAAAACACTGCAGTGTGACATTCAACGAATCAATATAGATAACTAGGGAGTAATTATATCTAAGTAAACACGTTTTTCTCATTATAAGAAGTCCACCACTTTCACTTTTCTTGTTATTTAATTTTTGTTTTATTAATTATTAGTTTTGGGTTAGTTGACTAGCAACTAATTCCGCCTACTCCTTCAAAACCGAGATCTTTAATTGCTTTCATAAAATATAAAAATACAAAAAGAATCATCCCCCACCTTTAAGCTTAAATTGACATACACTTCAACCTAATGACACTATTCCCATAGAGAACGATTAATACCTATACTACACTATAACGACAAGGTACACTGCCTGGAGCATTGCAAGCTTCTCAAGATCCCTTGAGAAGTAAAACCTTTTGTAAGGCCACAATCGTTGCATCAAAAGTATTAGACAGTCAAACGTTTCTTCCGTCCCTGAAAAGTGCATAACCAAATTCTGTATGAGTATAAAGCAGCAAGTAACTATTTTATTATCAAAAGATTATTCTTTTTCGCACCTTCGAACCCCAAGTCTATCAGTCTCAGATAACTGGCTGTTTAAAGTAGTAACTCGATTTTCATCTTATTTTCCACTTTCTGAACTTATGTTCATGTTGAATGGGGTGTTTGTCTAACCTTATTTATTGGGCTTACAAGCTTATTGAGAGTTTCATAAGCTCATAAGTTCACTTTTTCAGGCTTATGAGCTTATTCACTTGATCCTAAAAACTGACACCCGACAAACAAACTAATCAGGCAACCCTATAAGCCCACCCTATAAATATTCCAACAACCAAAACAACAGTAATCACACCAGAACACTTATTAGTTATTACTATAGCAATGATGATTCCATAAACACCTCCCGATCATAACATCCACCACCATACTGCTAGAATAAATATACAACAGATCATCGTGTGTCGTAGCCCTAGACAAAAACTTATAAAAATGCAAAACAACACTCCGGCAAACAAACTAATCAAGCAACCCTATAAACCCCTAAAGCTTCGAAAAGAAACACAAAATTAACAAAAACCACAAATTATAACAAAACCCTAATTCTACCTATGTGTAATGTTAATTCACTAATCAGGTTTCCAAAAATAAAATAACCTCATAAGATGTTAAAATAAACAAAACTAATTACACAACCCCGTTAAAGCCAAAAATTTAAAAAGAAAAAAGAAAAAAAAATAAATTAATAAAAAGCCCCAAATTAAAGCAAAACCCTAATTTTACCTTCCTTTATGTTTCTGGTACTTGTTCATCGTGCACCTCATATCCTAACCCAAACCAATAGACATCAGCCTCATCACATCTTAAGCCACCAAAAAAACAACCAAACCACATATTGCTACTGATTGCGTGCCAAAGCAGTCAATGCAAGTCAACCACGGATGTGGTCAAGTTGGTCAAACCACTTGTGCACAATCTCCTTGGAGTATAGTGTTTTCTTGGGTCGTTATATCCTAGCGAGGAGTGAAATTGTATTTTTAACGAATTTTGGTCAGGTGAAATTGAATGGGAAAAGGATATGAGTGATTACACTAAGGAAATATAAATGAAAATAGCTTAAACAAGCTATATCAACATTAACGTAAAACCAAATAACCTAGAAACGTTTTAAAACTCAAAAACGTACGATTAAATTAAAATTAACGTAAACGTACTAAATAAAAAGTGAAATGTGAGCAATATTAATCTCACGGATATGAAAATTACTTTTCTAGAATCCTAATGATAAAAGAAAATTTTGGAAAAAAAAAAAGAAAATATTTTTTAGACTTTTTAATTAATTATTATTAATTAATTACTAATTGTTAACTAATTAAATTAATTTAAATTATTAAAAATACTAGGTGAACAATAATAATTATTAATTTTTTTCTAAAAATACTTTAAGGTGACAGAAAGCTAAGAAAAATATAAAAGTGCTAAATAGCTTATAAATAAGCTGAGAAAATAAGCTAATAAGGTTAATAAGCTAAAATGATTATTACTACTATAAATTAAAAAACTGGAAAACTAAAACACTAAGTACAATATATCCCAGATGGTGCACGGGATGGGTTTGATTTTGCTTGTGGGACAAGAGGTCACAGGTTCGAACCCCACAAGTGTCACTTTTATGTTTTTTATTTTTTTTTCTTGGTTTTCTTTTCACAAATCTATTAAACAACTGAAAATAAGTAACTTTTGTAAAAACAACTTTTTTAAACACAAAAATAAGCTCTGTGTGAGCTTATTTTCACCACAGTTAAGCTTTTTGAGCTTAAATGAATTTTAGATTTTGAAAAAGCTATCTATAAGCTAAAACAGCTGCACACTAATGTGGAATAAGCTAACAACAAGTGATATGAGTCCAAATAAGCTTAAAATAAACAGATAAGCACAGTGAATAAGCACAATAAGCAATATCCAAAACTGAAAACCAAACGGTCCAAATGGGCTATAGCAGGCCTAAAAATGGTTCACGTTAGACCTTAAAAAAATCTAAAAATTAAAGTAAAAGTACCCCTTAGTGAACAAGCTATCAAAGTATATTACCCCAAAATTTTGTGAGATTTGGTTGAAAATTGAGGAAATGAAAATTAAAAAACTACTTATGTTGTTGAAAACTTGTTTTTGCAGCTCAAAAATGCTGGATTAAGCCCTGTTAAAAAATCTAAAAATTAAAATTAAAATACCACTAAGTAACAAGCTATTAGAGTACATTATCCCAAAATTTCATAAGATTTGGTAGAAAATTGAAGAAATGAAAAATAAAAGAAAATTTTGCTGGTTTGGGACTTTTTGACTTTTTTCTTGTTTATGAATATGTTGACTTTTGTAAGGTTTGATTGGGTCCTAATTACTGAAAATGATGTAATAAGCTAATGTGAGAGTGATTTAAGCTATTTTACCAACTTATGCAAAGAATAGATGAGATTTAGAACTATAACTCCTAACAGTGAACTCACAAGTTTAGATTAAATGAGAGTTTTGACTTTTAATCAAAAGAGCCCTGGTTTTTAAAGTTTAACTAACCGATTAGGACCTAAAGTGACATGTTTGAACCAAAAACAACAACAAAAGACTACTAGAACACAAAGATTTCCACTAAACCAAACACTACCTTAAACAACACTGATTTGAGTTTTAGGAAGCAAATCACTAATTTAATCCAAGAAACTGACTCACAAGTACTTATGATGATGTAATAAAATGATTGAGTCACAAGAACACCAACATTAACAAAAATACCTAAGAATTAAGATTATGCTATTTTGGCAGTTATGAGTGAAAACTGAGCAACAAAGGATTCAAATGAACAAGCATGTAATATTAAGCAATAACTTAACTCCAGTACACCAAATAAGCGTAAAAGTACAGAGAAAAGCAGTAAATAAGCAAGTCTAAAGTAGAATGCTAAAAATGAGAAATTGCTTACAAAATGCTATCCAAGCACATAACTAGGAACCAAGGTCCAATATCACACCCTATAGCTTCCCAAGAAGCTTTTAACCCAAGGCCATCCAAAATCAACCCTGTTCCATGCTTCTATCTTCTTCTTTCTTGATTTTTGATTTTAAGCTAATTTTTTGGTATTTTTTTAGTATTTTTTTGAGTTTTCTTAGTTAAACACGTTTAAATACTTCCTAAGCTTTAAAAAGCTTATGAGTGAGCTTAAATGAATCTATTAGAACAGGAAACAACACCTTTTAACTATAAACAAGCCATGATGGAATTTGAGCAATTTTTAGCAAAACTGAATTAAGCAAAGAAATGATGGAATTCTTGATTAAAAACACTTTAAACTACACTAAGAGGTCTGAAAATACACATTGCAAACTGAAATTGATACTGGAAAAATTAAAAAGAATTACAACAATATGAAAATTACACTAATAATCTACTATATTCTTCTCTCTGGTCCTTGCTCTGTTTATAGTGACTTTTAGGGTTTCCAGGTGTCTTCTGAACATATCCCATCACAATTCCTAGCCATTGGATCACTGCAATTCATCCTAGCCTTTAAATTTGCTTTTGGCGCCAAAAGTCATACTGCCAGTTGTAGTTGAGTGCAAGGTTGAAGAAGCTTTAAATTCTTCTTGTTTCTGTCCCTTGGTTAGATAAGAGTGGGTGATGAGCTGGTGAAGGAGAGGTGGCAATACCAGGGTGGTTTTGGAGGGAGTGAGGTGGAGGGGAAGGGTGGGTTTGACTGGGGTCAAACCCCGTTATTTAGCAAAGGGTATGTTTGTTTGTTTTTTGGGCTTATGGATTGGGCCAGAGAAAAGGGTGAGTGGACTAGGTTGTTTTATTAGTGGGTTGGATAGGTTTTGGGTTTAAGTAAATAATACATGGGTCGTTTGGTGTTTAAGCTAAGTAAGCCCAAGGACCATAAATGTAAAATGTGAATTTTCAAGGGGTATCTTTTGGTAACTTTCCAAAGTTACACAAGGACCTTTCTTGCCAAGCTTCATTTATCCAAAGACCACTATTGAATATTTTCCAAATTTAAACATCCAGGGGCCATTATTGCCAATTTTGAAACTTGAGGGGCCTGTTTTGCCAATTCTTGAAATTTGTAATCCAGGGTCAGAAATGTCTTTCCTTGAATCCTGGGGGACTGTTGTTGACTTTTCTTCAAAATAAATCTTCCAAGGACCAATTCTAACAATTCTTGAAACTTGAGGGACTGATTTTGCCAATTATGTAAACTTTGCTCATTTTTCATCTGTTTTCAATCCTTTTGTACCTGAAACACATAAAACACAATCCGAGGATATTTGCAATATTATATGACATATCTGAGTGTTTTCAGCTATTTTTGTAGTTTAAATGGGATAGAAATGATGAGTATTTACACACTCATCACTACAAAGAGATGAGAGACAGAGAAAGTTAATTTTAAAAATATGAAGAATCCAGAACCCATCTTTAATTATCTTCTCACATAAAAAAGATGTGGATATAAAGATTGGGGTTACTGTGTTTGTAACATATGGCTTAACCACAACCACAAAACCATTAAAAAAATCAATACATTATTGCTTTCCTGTTCATCCCCTCACAGGCAACTGTAGTTGCCACAAAACCCATTTCGTCGGATCGGGCAAAGGTGAATCGGCGGTGGGTTTAGGTGTCATACTTGCACCGGTCGGATCTCAAAGAAAGACGAAGGCTGTGAGTTGTGGTGAACAGAGGGTGGGTCGGGTAAGGAAACACCAAAGTATTATTTGGGCTTCAATGGAGTGGGTCAAGAACAAAAAATTACCCAGAAAGCCTGCTGAATGTTATATAGTTTTAATTATAATTAGGTATTTTAATGAATGTGGGGTGGTGTGATTATTAGGAGTGAAAAATGAGAGAGAGTGGGAGGTGAAAGAAAACTAATGTGACGCTGCGATAAAAAAAAGTGAAGTGGTGTGACTGCTAGGAATAGTCTGATCAATAAAACACCAACAATGCTTTATTTGTACTTTGTGATCGATTTCACACTTGAACAATAAATCCCATCGATACTTGATGGAACAGCTAAATATACAGCATAAAAAATGAATACTAACGAGGTGGATGGCACCCGCGCATTTCGACGGGGTTTTGCTTTTTGGTTTGCGTTATTTTTGGGTAATAATGTTTTATATAGTCAACGATTTTATTATTTATGGTAAGAAAAAATTGAAGTACTCATATTGTTTTTATAAGATTTATAGTAGCCGGGTAATGTTTGCAATATTGGATTTGTTTTATTTTTGTGTGACAAAATTTATTTTGCGTTATTTTGGTGTAAAAATGTTACTAAGTTTTTTGTACATATTTGGTTTCTATATAGTTTTCTTATCATACATATTATGCACATTGTGGCGGAGTCTTTTTTGCCTTGGTTTGTGTTATTTTTTGGTTGGGTTATAAGTCTAGCGAGTGGGAAAACTTGTCAAAAAGATAATATCCCAAGTCAAATAACTAATTAAATTTTCGTGTAAAAGTTCAATTGACAACTTATTTTAAACTGACCAAAAATGGCCCAAAGGAAGAAGAAATAAATAAATAAATAAATCCCTTGGTTTTATCCAAAAGAAAAAAACATTCCAACAACTTTACCTTAATTTTTCTCTATATACTCTCTCCGTTCCAAAATTATTGTTGTAACATCCGGTAAATTTCCTAAACCTATTTTACGAGCCAAAACCATTGCTTTTGATTTCTTTAGCTTTTGAGCTTATTTGAACTTGTTTGGGTCCAGAAAACCGTGAAATATCTTATTTGATGTGAGTATTGTTCCTTCAACAACCCGGCACAACCTAGAAAAACTTAAATCGTATTGCATTTTCTAAATTAATTGAATTATATTAAGTTTGAGAAAAACTTTGAAGTTTATACTTGATTTTATTGGAAAAATGATTTCGTGAACAATGGCGCAAGTTTCGTAAATTTTCGAGTCCGTTTGCTATGTCATTTGAGCCCCGAAGCGTTTTCGTGAGAAGTTTAACTAAGTTGACAGTTATGGCCCCTCGTGTTATTTATCTTTCCCACCCTCACATCTCTTATTTTCATTTTCACCCTTTCCATTTAATATAAATACTCCTTATTTATTATTTTACTTCATTTCCACATTATAAAACACACACACATAATACTTATTCTCTCATCTCTCTCTCTCTCTAGCCCTCACCGCCGGCCACCCCTCCAACTGCACCAGCAGTTTCCGGTGACTTTTCCGGTCACCGGAATATTTTCCGACCACCTTATTTTATTTAACCAACTTGTAGATCGGGCTATTCTCATCACGCCCGTACCACCCAACCACCCCTAAACACCACCGATTCACCTCACGCGCCCACCTCCTCGCTGCCGTGTACCACCGAGACCACCACCTTCACCCACCATCACTTTCCTCATGGTAAAACCCTCACACGCGCCTCCCCTTTTGATATTTTTGATTTTATACGAAACCCTAGTTTTATAAACTTTTTATAAATCGTTTTATTTGCTTAAATCTTTTACTAAAATCATTATTATAAATGTTTTGAACCTGAAATCATGTTGATCTGCTTACTCAGTCGCGACTCGGTACGACTCACCGAGTCAACTCAGTGACTCAGTGAGGTTTTTATATTTTCGTTGTTGTTTCATTGTTGTGACGACGGGGAGTATGTATTTTGTTGTTGATAGTGTTTTGAAGGGTCCGTTTGGCCCTGTTGTTCTCGGCAGCAGCTCACCACCACCACCGAGTCGACTCGTGACTCGTGTGGTGGTGTGGTGAGTTAATTATGTTGTTCTTTTTGATATTGTGATTGTGATATTTATGTTTTCGAGGTCCTTGAGGTTGTTTGTGAGCTCGATTTGGATTGTGAGCTCGTTCGGTTTGTTGCTTGGTTCTCAACCGAGAGTCACAACCCACGTAGGGTCGAGCCGTGACTCGTGGTGAGTCATGGAAGGACTCGAGGTGTAGCTTGTTTAGGATTTGAGGTTGTTTTTGGATTTGGATGTGGATTTGTAATTCAGATGGGTTAGGAATTGGATGGTATGGCTAGTGTTTTTGATTGGTTTGTTTTGTCTCGATCCGAGAGCTCCATAGGCTCGAACAGAGTCGAGCCGTGACTCGGGTGAGTCACGGCAAGGGTCCATTGCGTATTATATTGAGTTATTCATTTAATTGTTGAGTTTGTCTATTTGTTTATGATTCATATATGGTTTCGGCAACTATTTTGACATGGGATAACTTGACGCTTAACAAATAAACTTGAATCATAATAACTATGAAACCTAAAATAAATTTTTAGAGTTAAGCGGTTGACATCGGACTTGGATCCGTATTATTATTATTGTGATGTTATATTTTGATGGACAAGAATTGGACATATTGGATTTACGGTATTGGTTATTTGGACCTTATGGACCCTTTGGTACGAAAACTACGAAATGGTCGATAATCTAAACAACTAATATTTACGGGAATAATGTGTCCAAATATATATTATATATTGAGAAATTTAGCGATAATTAGGATATATTTTAGAGTCGATGACTCGGGAAACGTTCGGTAAACGGGCAAGTCATGCCAAAATTTTATTAAATCTTTTATAAACTTAATCTTTTACCGATGTTCTAAAGCATTTT
>LBNU01022286.1:171294-184179 GCA_014162995.1 Artemisia annua | reverse complement strand
TTATATATATATATATATTATATATATACCATACATATATATATAACATATATATATATATATATATAATATACATATATATATAGTACATATATATATAATATATAATATATATATATATATATATATATACATATACTATATATAATACATAGATATATATATATATATAATATATATATATAATACATATATTATATAATACATTATTTATATATATATATATATATATATATATATATATATATATATATATATATATATATATATATATATATATATATATATATATATATATATATATATGTGTGTGTGTGTGTGTGTGTGTGATACTTTTTTTTTACAGCCCATATGTTATTCATAATGTAATGTAGCTTCCAGTTTATAATTATTGGATGTGTAATTTATAGGTTGATATTGCAATTGAAGATGTTGAGGAAAAACAAATGCATGACACTATGTTGGAGAATTACATGGGGTCGTTTTTGAGATCACTTTCACCATTGGAGGAACAAGGTCATCATTATTTGACTCCGTATGCATTCAAAATATTTCAAGATGAGTTCGGTAAAGCATTTCAATATTCAATCTGAGAAGAAAATTGCATCACTTTTATTGTGAACCATCATAAAGCGACTCGACATCATACGGTATTTTGGGATGGTAATGTCGCTAGTTGAAGCTGCAAGTACTTTGAATTCATTGAAATACTTTGTCGTCATATTTTAAGTGGTTTTTTTTACACAAGGATTGCTTTAGAATTCCTTCTACATGTTGGCTATCACGCTGGAGATGACAAGATGTTCAACTACAATACACTTCTTCATCACACCAAGAAGCAACTTTGATTGATTCATCCTCTTCAAACAACTATGTGCCTGGTCCTCCCTCGATTGATTTGGTACGGTGTCCTCTTAAGTCCAAACCCAAAGGACGACCAAAAAAGACACGTTTGAAAGGTGGAAATGAATTTACAAAACAAGTAAGACGTTGTAGCTTGTGCAAGTGTGTTGTTCATTATATTAGTGGTTGTCCGGAGAATGAAAATATTATTGATCGGGGTATTGCTTGACGACGTGCTAGGAAGAGAAAGAAGATTGCCTCAGAAAATGAGAACTTAAATCCAGTCTTTTGTGTTAAATATTGAAATTTATTAATATTTCAGTTGGCCACTTTTGATTTCTTTTTGTAGTGTGCAGTGGTTTGCAAAACTCCTGCACAAAAACAAGTTAAAACTCCGTTGTTTGGGTTGTATTTTGGTTGTTAATTTGCACAGAATGACTGCTCGTTTTGGGCCTTTTTGGGGCTGATTTTGGTTCGGAGAAAGTGCATCAGTTTTTGTTCTCCATGTGTACATGTACTGATGTAATTTATCTCATATCAGATGAGCAAAATGAATGTAGTTGAATGCAATAGCAAAAATGATTGTATGATTTTATTTCGTTAAGCATTGGCACATTCTTACTGATCTTTGTCACATGGTTGGCTAGATTGGTGGGTCATGGGTTAATATTTGTATATTGCTAGTGTGGTTTAAATTTAGTCATGGGTCAATATTTGCATACTGTTAGTGTGGTTTATATGGGGCTTTTAGCAATATTGAAGTTAAATACTTAAATATACTTTTATTTCTTTTAGCCATTGTTCCAGTATATTTGAATGAAATAACAAAGTGAAAGAAGTAAATGGCTCCAACTCTTAAGTGAAAAAGTTAAAATTAAAGTTATTTATAGGGAAGTGAGAAAATAAGATTTAGAGGGGAAAATTAAGTTACAGAAATATGTTTACTTTTTGTCTTTTGAGGTTGAATGATGTTTTTTTGGATTAAATAATTGTAAAACAAAGAGCATTTTTGGTATGTCACAAAAAGTAAAAGTAATTAATAAATAGTTAGTATACCAAGAAGAATCTACAATCAATTATTGCATTTTATCTTATGCCCATGGGGCACACATTACAAATACCCTTAAAGTTATTAAATAAACATGTACGTGCAATCTCTTTCCTTTCACAAATACGATTAGTGAATATGATTTGCCATTGTTTTAATTTTGTCTAATTTTCTTCTAACAAAGATAAAGACAAATTCACCTAAATAATACGGGTCCGGTCAAGTGAGTGATTATAGCTTCTTTGGTAGTATATATATTTGCTTTTTTATGCCCTTAGGCCCAATAAGTTTTCTATAATTAAAGCCCACGAGTAAATACTACTGATTAGTCATGAGCGGTTATTTAAGCTTTTTAGGGCTAATGAATACTCTTTATATAGCTAAGAGCCTAATGGGGCGTTTGGTTCATGAATTTCAATTAATGGAAATTAAATTTTGAAATTTTAAGATATTTAAAATTCAGTCATTTGAAAATATTTGTCTGTTTGATTGGCTAAAGAATTTGGAGAGCAAACAATAATAAATTACTGTATTTAATAGATAGTGGGATCATTCACTTGTATCTTTTGTCGTTATGTAACAATAAACAATAAAAAATTATTAAATTTAATAGATAGTGGAACCTTTCATTTGACTCTTTTGTCAATATTTAACATAGATTATAAATTCTCGACTCACAAGGGGCTATTAAATTTCTCTTTTTTAGGCAATTTGTACTTATTTAATTTCCTCATTAATGTCAACCAAACACATTTCACATGGGTTTTAAAATTCAAATTCTCCCAAATTGCTCAAATATATGTGAACCAAACATTACCTAAGATAACTTCATGCAATTATTTGGGTAGATTTATAAGTTAGCTTACGAGCTTATTGATGTGTTTGGATGTAATTTTATGTGAGCTTGAACTACTAAAATAAATGAGCTATATAAAATAAGATTTGTTTATCATACAAGTTTCTAAGAGCTCTAATAAGCTATAAATTTCTATTAGCTCATGCTATTGAAAATAAGTTTTTATAAATGTTTCGAACAAGATTTACTCAAATTACTTATATACCTTTCAAAATACTATAAATGCACGTGTAAAACCTTGAAACATATTTAAATTTGATTTGATTTTTCTTAATGTAATTTTAAAATAATAAAATTCAATGACAACTAATTCATCAAACACTTTTATTAAACAAAACAAAATTTTAACTTTTTGGTTGTAATATACGCCGCAACCCTAATTACAGCTTGAGTTTTATGGATCTAGTGAGAAGAATTATTGAAATGAGAAGAGTGAGAAAAAATTGTGGCCACATATTTTAAATAAGGAAAGAGAAATAATAGGGAGATGCATCTATTTTTATGAGTGCATCTAATATTTATGGTTGTGGTTTCTTCTCATTCTTCTCATCTTAGTTATATTTCTCATTTAATCCTTACTCTTGATGCAATTTGTTCTCCGGTATGGTCCACAACTAAACATATGTTTCTTTTTGTTTAAGTGACTTAGAGATCTATATGTGTTTACAATGACTTAAAAGTATATAAACTCTCACTCTTACACCAACTATATATCATTCAAGGATAAATGTCACAAAAGCCTCGTATATTTTTTTGTTGATTTGTTAAAAAACACTGTGAAATATAGCCATAAAGTTATATATTAATTGTTAAAAATTCCCTTTTTATGGGTTTGACTAATTGTTTTTGTTAAAATGGATTGATTTAGTTGATTTGACAAACTTATTTGACATTTTTATCAATAATATAGAATAGTTGGACAAATACAAATGGAAAAACGATTTCAAATGAGATTGTCATGATAATCTAATCAATCCATCTCAACTTAACTTAAAAAATAAGTGAAACTCGTCACAAAAGCTTTTTCAACGTTACACACATAACTAAATGACTTAATCGATATATAATATTTGATTGTGATGTTTTCTACAATTAATCAAAGCATGGCTTTTTGGACATTTGCTTTCAACAAAACTAGTATAAAAAATGATTTTGCTAAAATCAATGTTTTGAAATCTGGGTTTTTTACTGACCCGGTTTAGTCACCGGTTCATTGAGTCATCGGTTCAACCGCCGGTTCGAACTGGTTTTATACATATGTATATTCTTTTTTTTTTATTTAATATGTAGTGTTACATGATCCATGATTTATCCGACTTTATTACATTCGATTGAACCAATGAAAAGTACTGAGACTCCACCGATAAACTTGTTTTTAAGTTTATATCTATATTATATTCATACAAAATATAGCAAATATTTACAACAACAATCAACTTATGATTCGAAGTTATAACACTTCATATATTATTTTGTGATTCTATTCAGGGGCCTGAAAAAATAGAAGCAGGAGTGGGGTTTATCCCATAAGGAGAAATGTTTGATGCTTGCATACTGCTCAATTGGATGTCACTATGACTCAAATCACTAACTACTTACTCACCATTTAAAAAAAAAATAAAAAACAGAAAAAAAACAACTTTAATTTATTGTTTTACAAAATTTTAACTGACATTAGTTCTCATCACTTTAATTTGTCATTTAAACTTAGAAAGTTTGAAAGGAACCTTGCCGAGTTTATTAAACAAGGTCAACGAAAAGCCGACAGTTTAATCTGGTTTTCAAACAAATAAAAATCCAATCATATCCGGCCGGGTCTTCGAGCCGGTTTTCGATTCAACCGGTTAAACCCTGCTGGTACTCTCGTCAGATTCCGAATAGTTTGACCGACTGCAAATACTTGATCAAATAAAATTTTCTAGTACAATCAAACAAGTGAGTCAAAGAAACACAAAACGACAGGGTTGGACAAAGTACAAGTGTTAACCAACGGTGGAGATAATGCACCATTTTAATAAAAGAATTTGCTGCTCCAACATCATCAGATCTCCCTCCTTCATCACCTCCTCACTTTTCCAACGTCCGATCATTAAGACACTCTTCCCGCCAAATTTACACTCTTTCTCTATCTCTAAACAAGGTACCCAACTCTTCTCCTCATAACTTATACTACATAAATTTATTAAGTTTTTATGATGTTTTGTATGTTAATTTGGAACAAAAATGATGTACTTGAAATTTTGGTTAGCTTGTTAATGGATTATCAATTTACTGGAAATAAAGCATATAAGCTAATAAGTTCAAGGTGGTATGCTCGGAAGTTGCAAAAACTCAGCTTGCCCTTTTTACCAATTCTGCTAAGTACTAAAATTGGTAATTTAGGGGTGGTTTGGATTAGTTTGTTTTACGGCTTACTGGAGTTTGGGAAAGGCCGACAAGCTTTGGCGGTTTCATATGTTTAAGTTTGTTTGTTCAATTGTTGATACAGATTAGCTTAGCTTAGCTGCAGGTTATCTACTTACTGGAACTTGGAAAAAATCAGACAAGCTCACCTTTTGGCAACATGTGAGCTTATCGCTTATGGACTTGTAGAAGCACATATATTTAAGTTGATAGGCTAACATACTGCAAGAAGTGAGCTTGGATCTTTTTAGCTTTTACTAATTAGATAACCCAAAAAAGTAAGCTGGTTCAGATACCCCTTTTTATTATTTTTATCTTTTTATTTTTTTAGTTTTTGTGTTTCTTGATGAGGTTAGGGTTCATATTATATAACTTTTTATTAAGTTATTACACAATAAATTGGTACTTTAGGGGTTCTTTGGTTTAGCTTGTTTTATGACTTATCAGCTTACTTGAGTTATGAAAAGCCCGCAAGCTCATTTTTTGGCAGTACGTGAGCTTATCGCAGATGGACTTGTATAAAAGTTTGTAGGTTCAATTGCTATTAGGGGTGTTTGGATTAGCTTACATTACAACTTTATCTAGTTACTGGAATTTGGAAAAGCCAACAAGCCCACTTTTTGGCGGAGCGTGAACTTATTGCTTAAGGACTTGTCTAATTTCATAAGTTCAAGTTGATAAGCTAACAAAATGCAAAAAGTGAGCTTGGCTCTTCTATATTTCTGGTGACTAGATAACCCAAAAAGTAAGCTAGTTCATACACCTTGTTATTGAGTATTATTGTTATTTATAATTTTGTGTCTTATGTAACTTGTGGAATAAGTTATTACACAATAATTGATGTAGGGAAAGTATACCCAAGAAGTTTATAGGTTGATTTGCTATCTTTGGTGTTTGGGTCACTTAGTTTACAGGTTATCTGCTTATTGGAACTTAGAAAATCCTACTTTTTGGCGGTACGTGAGCTTATCGCTTATGGACTTTGTGTAAACACATAACTTCAAGCTGATAAGCTAACAGGCTGCACAAAGTGAGATTGGGTTCCTTCCAATCCAGTAGATAGATAACCCAAAAAAGCAAGCTAGTTCAAACATACCTATTTTTTATTTTAATTATATGTTTTATGATTTTACCAATTGTGGAACAAATATGATGTACAGAAAGTAAACCCCAGAAATTTGGGGTGTTTGGAGTAGTTGTTGTAAGGCTTATCGGCTTGCTGGATTTTGGAAAAAGCCGTCAAGCTCAAATTTTGGCAACTTCTGAGCTGCTTATGGACTTATAAAAGCTAATAAGTTGAAGATAGTATGCTCGGAAGCTGCAAAATAATGAGCTTGGCCTTTTATCGACTCCCGTGACTAGATAGCCGAAAAAGTAAGCTAATTCAAACACACCCTTTTAAAAAGAAAATTTTATTTTGTGTTTGTTGATGAGGTCAGGCAGTGGCGGAACTTGAACCTTTTTATTGAGAGGGCCGAAAGTCCGGAACATGAATTCTTATACTTACAGAAAAAACCTAACAATTTACATTGTGTAAATAACCCTTAATCAATACTTAAAAGCTAGAAAATATAGCTTAGCATTTGGTTTTCTAATTTTTAAAGCTAATAATTGATATTCCATATATTATCCCTAAACTTGTGCTTGTTTTACACTAATGACCCCTGAAGTTTTGGGAGATCGGGACCCTCCCCTGCCTCCACATAGGTCCACCGTTGAGGTCAGGCATTGTGTTATGTGACTTGTGGACTAATTCATTACACAATAACTAATGTATGCAAAGTAAACCCTAGAAGTTTATAGGTTGTCTTGTTATATCAGGGGTATTTGGATTTAGCATAGTTTATAGCTTATCAACTTAGTGGAACTTAGAAGATCCAAAATCTCACTTATTAGTAGAATGTAAGCTTTTTAGCTTATGGACTTGTAGAAGCCCATAAATTCAAGTTGATAAGCTAACAAGCTGCAAAAAGTGAGCTTGGGTTATTTCTAGTACCAATAAGCCGATAACCCAAAAATAAGTTGATTTAAACACCCTTGTTTTTCTTCGTAATTTTGTGTTTGTTGATGAGGTTAGGGTTTGTGTTATGTAACTTGTGATGATATATGGAAAGTAAACCCTAGATGTTTGTAGATTCAATTGTTAATTCAGGGTGCTTGGATTAGCTTGGTTTACGGCTTATCAGCTTACACTGGAATTTGGAAAAACCCAACAAGCTCAATTTTTGGCAGTTCGTGAGCTTTTTACTTATGGACTTATATTTCAAGTTCATAAGCACAGCTGCAAAGGGCGAGCTTGGGTTCTTACTCATTACTTCCAATAAGTCGATAACCCAAAAAGTAAGCTAATTCAAACACCTTTTTTTGTGTCAGTTGTTGAGCTGATAGTTTGTGTTATTTAACTTTTTGATAAGTTATTACACAAAAATTGTTATACGAAAGCAAACCCAAGATGTTTTTAGGTTCAGTTGTTAATTTAGGGGGTGTTTGGACTAGCTTGTTTTACGGCTTCTTATCGGAATTTTGAAAACCCGACAAGCTCAATTTTTGGATGTTGGGAGCTTATCGCTTATGGACTTGGATAAACCCATAAGTTTAAGTTGATAAGCTCACAGGGTGCAAAAATTGAGCTTGTTGTCTTTATTGTTCCGGTAAAAGTAAGCTAGTTGAAACACCCCTTATAAAAACAACTCTTTTTTGTGTTTGTTGACGAGGTTAGGTTTTGTGTTATGTTACTTGTGAAATGAGTTATTACACCAAAATGATGTATGGAAAGTTAACACCAAAAGTTTGCAGGTAAAATTAATTTAGGGGGTGTTTGGACTAGCTTAATTTATTGGTTTACTAAAAATTTGTAAAAGCTGACAAGCTCATCTGTATGCATCTTGTGAGCTCATGAATTTAAATAAGCTCAAGTTGATAAGCTCGTGAGACGAGAACAGTGAGCTTATTGGCTTCTCTAAATTCAAACGTCAGATTTCAATTAGCTGACAATTACATAAAGTAACTAATCCGAATACCCCCCTTAGGTTCTTGAATTATGTATTTGTTGATGAGTTTAGGCCTTTAGGGTCTGTGTTGTTGCTAAAGAAAAATTGATGTATGAAGAGTAAACCTTGTAGATTTCGATTTGTGACTATTTTTTAATTTTTTAATTCTGTGTTTTTTGTTTGTTGATGAGGTTTGCGTTTTCTTGTCAGTGGTAGGATGGCAGATGGACCTGGAAGTCCGGCTGGTGGGAGTCAAAGCGGCGGAGAGCGGAGTCCTCAGTCCAATTATAATATCAGAGAGCAAGATAGGTTTCTTCCGATTGCGAATATAAGTCGGATTATGAAAAAGGCATTGCCGACAAATGGGAAGATTGCAAAAGATGCGAAGGATACGGTTCAGGAATGTGTTTCTGAATTTATCAGTTTCATCACTAGCGAGTATGTATGGTATTTTTTGGGGAAATTTACATTATTGTGAAATCTTGAGTTTTGAATCTATACGAATGAAAATAGATATGAAATTCTTGGTGTGTTTGGTATAGTTAGCTATAATTGTGTTTATGTTTTATCTGTAGCTTTTAGTGGTTGTATAACAGTGTTTGACTAGAGCTTTAGGTGTAAAAATTGAAAAGTATAATAATACATAATAAGGTAGCACACATCAATATTTATTAGGTACGTATATTTAAAAGTTGTGTGCCAACCACACATTTCTAGAGTGTAGATCAAGCATGTCACTAGAACACCGATGAAGCTCATGATTGAGGAGCTATAATTTTATAGCAAGCATGTTACTCAAAACCACTCCTTAGTTCGCCATTCTAGTTCCCTTAAGGTTTTGGCCCTTTACTATTCAATTGGTACAACATGCAGAGTTTTAGCTGATTTTTACAATCTTACGTTTGGACTGTGCTCATGAACAAGCTCTTGTTTACATTGTTTTATCATGGAAAGATATTATTTCTTGAAGTGACTACTATATTTGATTACCATCTCCTGGTGTTAAAATGGCGGATGTCTTTTTGGTCTATCTACTCCTATTTCTTTATCTTGACAATTTATGGAAAATTCAAAATTTTCATATATTGATCCAAAAAGTGAAACAAAAAGTATGGACGTTTATCATAATTAAATGTTACAGATTAGTTAACTGACTTCAACATCGTGGTGTAATGTGACAATTTTGGATGGAATAAGTATTGAACATGGGATATATTATGTTCGGATGGTTGATAGTTGATAAAAGCAAGCTTTAATTGTGTTTCTAATGTTTATGCAGGGCTAGTGACAAGTGCCAGAAAGAGAAGAGGAAGACAATTAATGGCGACGACTTGTTGTGGGCAATGGCAACGTTAGGTTTCGAAGATTACATTGATCCACTTAAAGCTTATCTAGCTAGGTACAGAGAGGTAATGCATTTCAGTTGCCTTTCAAGTAGCACAGTCTTTTACTTTTCTTACCTTGATTGCAACAAAAAAAAATGACGTGTTATATTGTTTTTGTTCATGATAAGCATCTTGGGTAGGATGTTTAGGGTAGCCTTTGTATTATAACACTTCATATAATCTCTGCATACATATTTGAGAATAAAAGGTAATGGAGCTACTTTTTTATTTGTTTCCATTTTGGGGGATGGAGTCTTAAAGTGATCTTGAAGGTTTGAGCTTAAATTCACCCTACTCGGTCAATTGTGCCTACTAAAAAAAGTGTTATTCTTATGATATCTTCTTCTTTTTAGAAGGCAAAAAAAGAAAAAAAAAAAAAAAAAAAGGTATCATAAATAAACTTGGACACTATATCTGTAAACTTGTAAATCTTTTTATGCAAGATGTGTCATATCCTCTAAAATATGCTTGAACACAATAATAGAAAGAATGGAAAATATTTGTGGAGAATATACTAATAGTGATTCAGAATGATTTCCACGTCAAATTGTCATGAATCGATTTGATGACATTTTGACCATGGAACTTATTAAATTTTGGACCAGACGGAACATATTGAGTGCTGTTTTCCATTTGCTATGGTTCTCTTGTCATTGATTGGTCAATTTCTTTTTTGACCTACCTAACATACTTTTCCCTGTCTCCTTCTCTTGCTGGATGCTTATGTGGGATGGTGATCCATGCAGCTAGAGGTGCGCGACTTGTTTTTGACAAACTCATAGTTCAACCAATTTCAATAATATTTGAAGTATGCAGTTGGATTTCTTTGTTTAATGCTAGACCTTCCATTGCTGACATACTTCTCTACTAGGGTGACAGTAAAGGATCTGCTAGGGGTGGAGATGGATCTGGTAAGAAAGACACTATTGACACTCAGCATGCTCCAAATGCGCAGGTGAGCCAAAACACTTTCAGGCTTTGATATTTCCGTCTCTACACGCTGTTTTTGGAATATTTTGATTTTTCTGTATTAATGTACTCTTAACTAGGATTTGCTGGTTTTTTTACCTCTTTTTACATTATTGGCAGTTTACTCATCAAGGTTCTTATACACAAGGCATGAACTTCGTGAATTCCTAAGTTTGAACTTTACAGGTATTTTTTTCTTTCTCTCAGGCTAATAATTTGGACACTTCTACTGGGTTATATCTACTTCATAAAATGCGAAAGCAGTTAATATACTATCCCTACTGGCCCATAAAATAACTCTTCAACTTTCATGATTGGAAAACTCGCAACTATAAGTAGATGCTGGACTATTTCACAACCATCCGTTACACGTGTTATCCATCATTTGCTTTTAATTACATATACATGTGTGTTACTTGTTTTTGTCTCAACAAGTGATAATTATATGTTTGCTAATTTAAGCAGATGCAATGAAGTATGCATTTTTTGGGATTTCGTAGGACTGTAGGAATGCCAAAGAGGGAAATGAGGAATGACCACATGGCCTATGTGAAATAAGATTTTCGCGAGTAGGGTGACCCTCTATTGTGACAGGCTAGGAAGATGATTACCAAATATATAGATTTGCATGGCGTAACGAGCTAGTTGAATGAAAATCACCTTTCTCCACTAAGTAAAGTAGTTGCAGATATGCAATGTCAATTTTGGGATGCTGGATAGCCTGATATTGGTTCGAGTCATCATTGTGCAATATTGGTGATTGTGTGCCATTTGAGACCTCATATGGATATGATTTGCATTTTGCTAACTGGATATTCTCTATTGTGGAAGTTTAGGCTTCAGTTTAGTAGTTTTCCGAACAATTTGTCAAACATCTAGATTCTAGTATACCATTTAATTATGACTAGACAGCGAAATTTTCTGGATTACAATTGAGAAATAAGCAAATTGTTGCATGAAGAAATTGCAGAATAGGGGATGTTACGTATCTCATTAGTTGTTGCATCTCCAATATAGTATTGTTGCATTTTCATATGCAGAGAAGTGCAACTATAGTGGGGTTGGCATAAATACTCCCTCCTTTCTCTCTCTCTCTTTTTTTTTTTTTTTTTTTTGAAAGGCAATATATATCAATAAAAACTAGCAAGTTAGTTGGAGTATTAGTTTATTATTATGCTTTGGATTTGAATATTAAATAAGCGGCTTCTAGTTTTACCAATAGAAATACCTTTTCTTTTTCTAGGAAACCCCAATATCCATCTGAAAATTGTAGGTACTAAGATTCGAGAAGAATTGTTGTTTTAAGTGTATAACAATCTAATAACAAATAGAAGTTTTGGAATACGAAGTCAAAACGCGAATACAAGATGACGATAGAGAAGAGATAGATACCTTATTAAAAGGTAAATGGCACAATTATATCTGCTTTCAGCATTGTATTTTGTTGTACATCTATGTAGCTTATTTTAGTATATGAATGTTGATTCATGTTTTCAAAACGCGTTATTTCTCAAACATGAAAATGCTTTAGATAATAGCATGTCACATCGAGTTTCTTGCAGGTAAGGGGGCATTGTCTTGTTGTTCACTTATGTAACCTGAACAAGAGTGGGACTTTCCAGCTTCTTATTTACTGAGTGTCATTTACAATTCTGCGATCAGTAGATAATGTATAACTTGATTTGTACTTGTAATATCGTATAGTTTTCATATGCCAGCGTAAAATATATGTATAAAAATATTGTCCATCTCCCCTTGTTTTTTTTCCTTGGGGCATGAATAAGTTGATATGTTTGACATGTTGTTAATATGTCTCTCAAGTAAATATATCTTCTCAGATTTCTGCTTGCTTTTGGGCATCTATTTTCCAATGATTTGAACTTATCTGTGTAACTATACATAAGTCTTTGAAAAAAGTTCGATTTTATCAGTTATAATGTGATATAGAGTAAACATGCAATCGTGGGTACTAGACACTTGATATTGGATAGAAACAATAATGAGACCTGCAAAATGAAAACGGGAACTTGATTTTTCTGGTTTCTCATAGATACAACAATGAGACTGACACATGAGAGCTTGATTCGTTGTTTTCTCATGGTAAATGTCTTGGGTTCAACCCTACCATGTACCATGGATCTCTGAAGTACATTCGGGCGCTTATTGTGACAACCCGCAAATTCGGACTCCTATATATTTTCTCTCATCCTCTTTATTTATATTTCGGGAACGTTTGTCGAAGTTTAGAATACTAACCGCGAGATTTGGCTGTATAACGAATAAAACACGGATAATAATTAAATCGGGCAACGAAAAATAAAAATATACGTATCTATAATCAAATTTAATGGAATAACGTTCCTAAGATTAATGGAAATAGTCTCGGGTGCT